>JANZLH020000015.1:1493842-1508629 GCA_026770325.2 Erythroxylum fimbriatum | reverse complement strand
ATTCATTAAAATTAGATTTTATAATCATTGCTAACATATTTTAGAGCCTAATGGTTCTCACATATAGAATGGGTTGAAGAGAACAAAGTTAATTTAATCAAGTTAGACTTGATTATAAAGTTTGAGATTAAATATGAGATATTTAATAAATAAGGATCAATATGAGATATTGAATCTTATACGAGCATAATTGATATTTAATTAGAATAATTTGTAATTCTAATTAAAGTTTAATTGAAATTATAATTTAATTTCAATTAAATTACTAAAACGCCCAAAACTTATTATATATAGGCTTAAGCTTTATGGAACTAGTACTTCTTGTTTAATCCTCTCTGTAAGAGTTACAGACTTCTCTCAACCTGTTCTGTAGATACCATTAGAGATCGAATACTTATGTGGCTACGGTGGTTGAGACGAATCAGTTTCGGGAACAGTTCGAGGGATACGACAAGACAAAGATTAAGCTTCGGAATAAGGTACAAATTAAATTTTCGTTTTATTATAATTTGTGCTGATCATTTTATAGAATTAAATAGATATTAGTTTTCATAAAATCAAAAGTCATGAAAAAAAATTTCGTGATTATTACGCTGCGGACGGGATCGGATTTCAACTTAGTTTCCTAACAAAATGAACTATGTTTCATGTTCATATTACGTGTAATATTTCATCCTTATGAGAATGAATTTTTTGGAAATTGGATTTTTTTTTAGAATTTTAAAAATCAGATATGTTTCTAATCTATAAATGATATTTGTGTTTTTTTAACTTAAATAAAATTTATTTTAATAATTTCGAACTTAAATTTTGAAGTTTGTTCCGATCTATTATACTTCCTATAGAAGGCGATGATATTCAACCAAGAGCAATTATGATGATTTGGTGGTCGTTTTCAAGTTCCACTTTCACCGGTTTGGGTTAAGCCATGGATTCCTTTTCTAAAGGGTTCTATTCTTTTACCGTTTTTTTCTCAATCATGTACGTGATCACGCACTGCCTTTCATCAATTTTGGTATGTATAACACTTTATTAAAAATGACTCTTCTAAGATACCCATCATCTTACAATTGAAATTAATAACATATGAGTACATTATTGATAACATTAACATTAGAGTGATATACAGAGTTGTTAGTAACATTTTATAGACCCGATTAAAAGAAAAAATGACTTTTACTCGCATCATTTTATTCTTTATGAGTGTTAAGCGTGATCCTTGTAAGAACAAAATGAGACAAAATAAGATAGATTAAGAGCGAGCTCTAAGAAAGTGTCATTCCTATCCTCAACAAACATGGACTTGAATATAAATTTTTATTATTGAAAAATTGAGAATCTAAAAACAAACCATAAGCAAGAACTTGACAAGTGTAAGGTTCCGTTTGAATTTTATGGTAGGAATAACAAAATATCATGTAACCATATATAGTGTAAGATGCTTGGTTGAGCTTGGTAATGCAACCTGGCAGCATATGACTCGATCAAATATCACATCCACTTACTTTTTACATGTTACTATCTAATTTTAAATAAAAAAAGTAAATTTAGTAAAATTATTTATAACCAAAAAATGAGAAAGTGCAGAACACAAACCAATAATAGTAATTAGAAAGCAACCAACCAAACTACCATACCACTAAATGATTTTGGTTTAAAACAGAAGAAGAGTCGAACACAATCTCCATTTGCATTGGCATTTGGCAAGGCAACCTTATAAACTATAAACAACAAACGTAGAGCGGGGACACGTGGCAAAAGCCCATGTCCCCGACGTCCTTTTAGTTTAATTTCATAACCTCTGCAGGGTGAGGCCAGTTTGTCATTCTCTCAATCGATTTCACCTCTCCGATTAATTCTTCTAAATTGGTTATCTTCTGCAGGAAAATTAAGGGTGGTGACTTGTTAATTTGAATGCGAGACGAAGGAGGAAGGATTGGCACCATGTTTGTGAACACTGGTAATGGCTTGTTCAAATCCAAACACAACAACACGACGCATTCCGATCCCAATCTTTCATCCACTGCTCATGAAGATGATTTTAATATCCGTAGCAGTAGTGCCTCCGCAAGTCCTGGAATGTTTGAGCATAACAGGCTTAGCTGCGAAGGGTCTCCAATGACTATGTCCCCGTGGAACCAAACCAGTACTCCTTTTACCAAAACTTCATGGACTACTGCTTCTACGGAGGACAGCTTTCCTCAGAATGCACTCATTGGCTCGCTTGTTCGTGAAGAGGGTCACATATACTCGCTCGCTGCTACAAAAGATCTTCTCTACACGGGGTCTGACAGCAAAAACATTCGTGTCTGGAAAGATCTGAAAGACTTCTCTGGTTTCAAGTCTAGCAGTGGGTTGGTGAAGGCTATAATAATCTCCGGTGAGAAGATTTTCACAGGTCATCAGGACGGCAATATAAGAGTTTGGAAGGTGTCTGCTAAGACTCCAAACGTACACAAAAGACACGGTACGTTACCAACGTTAAAAGACATCTTCAAGAGTTCAATGAAACCAAGCAATTACGTCCACGTCCGGAACCGCCGTACCGCTCTCTGGATCAAACATTCCGATGCTATCTCGTGCTTAAGCCTAAACGACGACAAGACCCTCTTGTACTCCGCTTCCTGGGACCGAACCTTCAAGGTCTGGAGAATCTCCGACTCAAAATGCCTGGAATCCGTACATGCGCACGACGATGCTGTCAACTCCGTCCTAGCAAGCGTCGAAGGGCTGGTATTCACCGGCTCAGCTGACGGAACCGTGAAGGTGTGGAAGCGAGAGCCGCAAGGCAAAAGGACAAAACATTCCCTGGCTCAAACGTTGTTGAAGCAAGACTGTGCCGTGACGGCGTTGGCAGTTACGCCTAACGGTTCGGTAGTTTACAGTGGGTCCAGTGACGGCGTGGTGAATTATTGGGAACGCGAGAAGCAACAGCTGTCTCACGGCGGGACCCTCAACGGACACAAATTGGCGGTTCTGTGTCTCGCTGCCGCAGGGAGTTTGATGTTCAGCGGATCAGCGGATAAAAACATCTGTGTGTGGAGAAGGGACGGTTCAGTGCACACTCAATTGTCTGTGCTGACGGGGCACACTGGGCCCGTCAAGTGTCTGGCTGTGGAGGAGGATCGTGAGCCGTCCAAATTTGGTGATAAACGGTGGATGTTGTATAGTGGGAGTCTTGATAAGTCTGTGAAGGTGTGGAGCGTGTCTGAGATGGCACCTCATGTTAATCAAATGGCCATGATGATGCCGTCTGACGTGGAATCCAGGCCGTCCGATGGAATTAGCACTAACCGGAGGTTCTAAACTTCCAATTCGAGCAACACGGTGGAGATCAATTTCTAAGAGAATGATGATGCCACGTGTGTAAATAGGGATAATGGGTTTTTCCTTATGTTATCTGTAAAGTCTATGTGGGTAATCGACACGTGGATAGAGATTCTGTTGGAGTTGATGTGTAGGCTTGGTGATGGTTTGTACATTTTTCAGTGGCATTTTGTAAATTTGAATCTAAACTAACCGGTTCGGGATCAATGAATAAAATTTAATTGAATGTAATTCAAAATGAACTTGAATTTAATTAACTAAATTTTCATATATAAAATAATTTTTTAATAGTCTGATCACTGATGAAACTAAAATTTTAAAATTTTTAAGACTTAGTTTGAATTTTTAATTAAACTCAATTTCGGAATCAAAATTATAAGACTGACTCATTGTCATCCTTAAGGGCAGTTAAATTGTGCTTAATCCATGCCTAAAGCAATTCCTTGGAACAGAAACAGAGTTCATTCTATCATCCTTTCTTTCTGAACAGCAACCAGTCTTTGGTGAAGCATATTTTCTCAGCACTGAACATGCAAAAAGCCTGAACTTAAACACCAATCAAACTAAAGAAAGAGGAAAAGATCTAACAAGTGATGCTATTTATTTCCACTGTCACTAAATTCACATTTCCGTTTCTCGCAAGTTTTAACATAAAGAAATTGTTCCAATCAAAAGATGAAGTCATGCCTGACAACGGCTTTGTGACATCGCAAACTGCAAATGACAGAAGTAAATGTCTGAAAAGAATCACTTCATCACTGTACATGTATAACAAAGAAAATTATAATTGCAGAGTACCAACTGTAGAAGAATCATATATCAGTGTGAAAGATTGCGAGAGTGGCTCCTCCTTGGTTGAGATTGTTTTTGTGAGCTGAGACCACGTAAATGCCCACTTCTATTACCAATTGAATTCAAGTCCAAGCCCAAAGGTACCAGGTTTCCTGCTTCGAGTATCCTGAGGACCTAAAAGTTTTACCAAATCCAGAAAGAAATCATCCTAGCAGCTCTTCAGAGAAAAATAACTCTTGAAATTGATAAAAGGTATTAACATTTCAAGGAAACAGTTGAATGAAATATGTGCATGTGGAATCAATCCTGCAGTCATTGGTAATGTAACAAACCTTTGACATTGGAGGTCTAGACTCTGGATCTCGACAGAGGCACAAAACAGCAGCTTGGCTCATTGCCTGTATTTGATAGGCATATTCTTGGAGTGGTTTTGATAGTAAGCAAGGATCCAGTAATTGATATAGGTCTGACAACGCATGGCTTGGTTCTAATCTAGATAACGTGCGAAACCGTTCGGATAAGAAATGCTGCTCCTTGTAGAGTTGCAACTCATTAATTCTTCGACCTGTCATTAGCTCTAACAAAACCACTCCAAATGCATATACGTCAACTTTCTCTGTGATGATTCCACCATCTACATACTCTGGTGCAAGATACCTGGTGTGAGAAATTGTAGCAGAGTTTATAAGTGGACTGCACTTTCTATCCGATTTGAATGATATTTAACAGGTGCCTGTGCTAAAACTTAAGAAGAAAATCAGCTTGACAGAGTCAGCAAATGACAAAACATTTTCAGACAATGAGAACAAAGCAGGATTTGTTACCCAGAAGTCCCAATAACGCGGTATTCAGTACTGATATTCCATTCTGACTTCCACCTGACAAGCCCAAAATCAGCCACCTAAAACAAAGTCTAGTATCAGTGGCCTGTGAAAAGTGGAACAATAAAGCATGATGCACCGCAAACTGACGCAAGCAAGATAAAGCAGTATTCTCTTCAAGTTAGTGCTTCTACTTAAGAAAAAAGCACCAACCCTTATTTTGAGAAAGTACCAACTTTTCTATTGGTCAGCACTTTAAACTAAGAACTTACATAAAGATCACAAAATTACTTTTGAAGAAGGTTAGCAAAGCTGAATGAAGCAAAACTAAGGCTTCTAGGAAGGACAGAAATCCAAAGATCAATTTAGAATACCAGAGGTTCAAAATCATGAGTGACGAGTATGTTGTTAGGCCTCATGTCTCTGTGGACTAAACAACCGACTCTGCAATCTTCATGAAGGTATCGTAAACCTCTTGCTGCCCCAACAGCTATTCTCATGCGAGATGGCCAATCTAAGCACCCTCTTTTGATTCCTGTTAATCAGAGAAGTGCAGTATATTGTCATAAGCTAAAAGGTTCGAAGAGCCGATGAATAATACTGGGAATCAGCTATTTGAAATAATCTATCATAAACAGCATATGCTGATAATTGATTGGGCAAAGGATGAGGGAAAAGAATCAAGAGTACCGTGCAAATGAAAGTCTAAAGACCCATTGCATATATACTCATAAACCAATATTCTCTTCTTGCCAGCAATACAAAAACCAATTAGCAACACAACATTCCTGTGCTGTGCACAGCTCAATACCCTGACTTCCCTGCAGAATTCAGCATCAGCTTGGGAACCACCAGACTTCAATAGCTTTACTGCAACGACCTGCCCATCCCTCAAGATTCCTTTGTAAACATTTCCAAAACCTCCTTTAGCCAAGAATCTAGCATCTGAAAATCCATCTGTAGCATCTTTTAGCTCCTCATAAGTGAATTCTCTGGGAGGTTTTCCGAAAGCTGGTGCCTTGTGCTGACATATTGTGCATAGAGGAGGTGGCGTTGATTTAGTTCTGCTTATTGAAACTGTGGTTCTGACACCTGAGCTGACTGTGCCTATTTTATCATTGCTCTCATTGGGATCGAGTCCAGCCTTAATATCCTGATCATATTGCATAAACTTATCAAGAAGAGTCCTAGAAGTAGTGAATCTTGCTTCGTCATTGTTTCTGTGCTTATTGGATAGCAGGTTCTTTTTATCAACTATGTGGTTCTGAGCAATCCAGAAAACACTCTTCTGATTATTAGCTGAAGACATAACTGCATTTGTCGTTGAAGAAATAAGACTTGCCCTTTCGGAGTCTAAGGTTGTATGCGGGCCTTCATATTCAGAACCATCTTTTCCTAAACTGTATTTTCCTTTATTAGGTCCTTCAAAAAGAGGATTTTGCTCGTATAAAAGAATGAGTGGCAGAGGGGAATCAGAACTTGATAATGAACTTCCCAAACTTCTTGAGCTGGAATAACCTGGCTCTTCAGGGCTGCTCACCGGAGTGGAATGCTTCATCCTGTGCTCTTTGACCATGTTGATATCCTTCTCTGGTGAAGGTGCAGCAGAATAGTATGGAGTTTGGACTTCCTCCGAGCATCCCAAGTTAAGCCTAAGGATTTTTGGTTGAGAACCTTTCATTACCATTATATTGCAATGCAATTCCTCTAAGCAATGCTTTAGCTCCTGTTTTAATTTTCTGTTGGAAATAAAAATCACAAATTGGTTAACAAAACAAATGAAGAATGTCTCCAAGGTTTGCTAAAAGTTAAAATAGAAAATGATCAAACTATTAAATTTAATCGACATTTCAGCCAAGTTTAACTAGAATTTTTAACTTGTACAAGACATTATACACACTCTTTAAACAACTAGATAAAATCATAAGTAATGATAACGTATAGACAGCAAAGAATTTTACAAACAAGACAAGTTTCTATTGAAGAAGCTCAGCTAGACTAGAAACCACCTTCTTCATCAAGTAAGTTTTCAAAGTGGAAAAGAAGATATGGAGAAAATGACCAACCAATTTTGTCACTCTGGTTTAGAAATAAGAAATAATACTTTTTTAGTTGTAATTACTTGTCCACGACAACCCAGTTGGCTCTGTTCCGCTTTGCTTCAACTGCCACAGCGCTTCCAGTTGTACCTGACACCACCTTGACCCTCACTCCAACCTACAATAACAGCCATCTTGATTAGTTTTCATAAAAGGATGCCGATGCCGTGAATTAGATCAGATTAGAGCTCACATGCACCTAATGGTAAGATGAACAGGGGACCTCATTCTATACAAGAAATCAAAATGCATTAAATTCTCCCGGGTCATTGGTCTGCTAGTGCAGTAGTATCAGTAGAAGCCCGCAATAAATCTGTTATCTTCTCTAAATACTAACAATTGATTACCATTTTCCATTGTTACTCAACTCTCAATCACTTCAAAACACAATTCCTGCAGAAGTTCACAAAGAATTCCATACTGATAGGAATTGCATGGATTATTTAATCATTATCATCTTTGCTGAAATGAGAATCAATACGATATTCATTTTCATTAAAAACTCATGACTAATGTCGTTTTCCAATCCTCACATGCAGTGTACAAAAACTCCATTGAAAAGTATGGTGTTGTGGGGTTCCAGTGCACGTAGTCACCGGCAATTTGCTACTAAACTAATAGCAATAATGCAATCATAGCATAAAAATCACAGTGCAAGATTCCCAGGTTGTCCCCAATTATATTCAAAATTAAACATCTATAAGCACATGTCATTCCTATCATTGATCAAATTTGTTTTTATCTGATAAAAGACCTCACGAAGGCATCCGTGAACCTTCTAAACACTGACATCCGTATCAAATTACTATAATCATCATCACATCGTTATTACTTGTCCTATTCGCATTCAGCTCCTTCTTAACCACTACAGTAGCAACTAAATAATCATCTAACAAGTCAAAACATTTTCAGAGGAAGAAAAGGACTCAGTTCGCTGGTAAATTGGTAACTACATCTTGCTTACCTCAATTTGATTATGAAACTGAAGCACCATCCTAGAGCAAGACTCGGAGATCTCACAAACGGGATCGGGCAGTCTCTCCCGTTGACCCATCGCGCAATCACCTGCCAACCTCGGAAAGCCCCAGAATCTCTTACCTAGACAACGTAAAGCGTACGTTTCATATTACGTGTGTTTTTACATCAACTTGGTAAAAAAACAAAGAATAAGAAAAATCATATCAAGATCGGAAACCAACTGAACTACCGCTTCTTTCCTCGGAGAAGACAGCGAGCAGAGTTATGCAGTCTCCGGGATGGACGATGTGAGTGAGAGCCCAAGCTAACGCAGTGTTGGAGATCACCTTCTCCGCTTTCACCGCCACCACCACTTTATCCGCCACCGCCTGGTCGGCACGTTGCCGGATATTGTCTCCGATTCGCGGTGGGAACATCGCAATTAGAGACCTCGCTCGGATAGTAGAATTCAGACGGTGAATTTGGCTCTCCTGCATTTATATGTAAACGCGGTCTCTTAAAACGGTCTTAGAGGGCATTTTCGGAAATTGAAACCAAAGTTAGTGAAGATTGGTGCGAACTCAAAGATACAGTTCAGAAATCTCTCATCTTTACATTTCTCGATCTCATTAATGAGAAAAAAAGATAGGTTTATAATAAAACGGACTATAACTTAAGGAAAAGGAAATGACGACAATGTCCCTGCATGCACGAAAGTTCTCCATGGGCCAGTATGTGTCGGACGATGGCTCCAGAAAACGATTGATTTTACGTATGACAACCATTGCCATGCAACAATCAACGACAGGATTTAATTATCGGGATTGGGATCTACAAGATCAGACCTTTCCACGGCTATAATTCTACTCTGCTAAAGACTCAACCTGATTGGGTTCTCGGAATCTGCCAGGCATGGTATGTCCATGGCAAGCCTGGAAACAGGTCTTGTGTAAAATTTCAGGACTTGCAATTGCTTTTATTTGAGAGGAGTCTGAATAAATTATTTAATTGATTCATTAATGGGGACCAGTTACAGGAACATGCCAAATGAATGTTTTTACAAGAGTTTGCGTGACGTTGCAGAGAAATGATACGTATTTATTGTTGTGATTGGCAGGAAAAAGCTTCGTGTGACGATGGCCAATCCCACACGGCGCCTTATCGAGTGTGCCGGGGAGCCAACTTTGTGGAATAACTGTTGTCACGTATATGCCATGATTATGGTAATGATGTATTCATGGTGTCTTATATTATGGTGTATATGCCATGATTACATTTTCCGAGTGGCAATAGGTTATGAGGTATCCAGATCTTCTATTTAATATTATGGTGTCTTATTGTTTCCAATAAATCTCAGCTATTTATTTATGTGGTTCCCGCATGAGTCCTGCATGGGTCCCACAAAATAAATTGTTGAAATTTTATAAGATAGAATAAAACAGAGTAATATTAGACAGAGGATCTGGACTTCTCATAACCTATAGCCACTTGGAAAATGTAAAGTGTTGATGTGAGGTTTATGGGTCGAAATGACTTGTCTCTGTGCATGGCCCGAAACTATATGTTTGGGCTTGGACTTGCTGATCAAATTTGAAAATAAAGAAATAGAGAAGGATATAAAATGATTTTTTATTAATAATTAATATATTAAATAAAATATATTTAATTGTTAGTAAATAAGATTATCGTGAATTATGAATATAACGTTCTTATTATTTTCTTGGACACTACCGATCATATAATAATGATCTCAAGTACAAGAAGTGAACGGAGCGATACAGTTCATGCATCAGGTCTGAACAAATTCCCTGTCAACTTAGCCGTAAAGGTGATATGGAAGCCTTGGCTCAATGAGAACGTGAAGAGGAGTAGCCTTCGGGTTAGTTAGCCCAATGTTCTCCGTCATATCGACCGGCTCACCGGACGGTGTTGCAATATCAAAGCTTTGTAGTAGCTTAGCTAATGCCAGTTGCAGAACCTGAATCGCAAAAGACACTCCAGGGCACATTCTTCGACCAGTCCCAAATGGTATATACTCAAAACTCTGACCACGAACATCTACATGCTTGTGAGTTGTTAAAAACCTTTCTGGTTGGAACTCATGAGGATTAGACCACACACGAGGGTCCCGATGAATCTTCCAAATATTAACCATAAGTCTGGTTCCTGCCGGAATATGGTAGCCACCTACTGTGCAGTCTTCCATGGACTCATGAGGTATAGAAAGGGGACCAGGTGGGTATAAGCGCAGCGTTTCCTTGATTACGGCTTGGAGATAGACCATGTTCTTCAGGTCTCCTTCTTCTACTCGTCGTTCTCTGCCAGAATACATGTCCACTTCTTCTCTGGCTTTTTTTAACGCTGAAGGATGGTTGAGAAGTAAAGACACGGCCCACGTCAGTGCGGCAGATGTTGTATCTGAACCTGCTAATAAAAGACCCTGTGCAGTTTGTTTCAAGCATTAGAAGTGAAGTAAATTGAGTGCTTTTGCTTTGACTAAAAAAAAAAAAAGAAGCAAAACGAAATTACATGTATAGAATCAAAAAGCCGAACTTAAAAATCAAGGGATGATCAATTAATTTACAGGGCAAAATAAATAAGATAAAGAAAGGAAAATAAAATATTAAAAGGATGAAAAGTATGATTGAAAGTCAAAAATACGCCACCATTGCTAGATCTGAAATACACAATTATATTAAAATATATGGAAAAATAATTATTTAACAGTTGATTTGAAAATAAATAAACAATTATGAGAAGTGTAAATGAAAATACAAAGTATAATACTATTCTAGCACAACATCGAAATATGCAGATAAAATTGTTAAATAAATGTGTATCGATTATATATTTTTTAATTGATTTGTACTTTTTATTAATAAGAATGACTTAATATAATTGTTATATTCTATATAATTAATATGTAATTTTTTAATTATATAAATAATCATACATTAATTTCTAATGGAGAATTACCTAATTAATTTAAGAATAACTAATAGTAAAAATAAAAAATAAAAAATATGGTTATAAAATAAAACATATTTATGTTTTTAATCTTTTGTTACAAATCTTATTAAAACATATTTTTGTTTCTAATTTTTTGATTACAAATATTTTTTATTATTAAAAATAGAAATAAAAATTATAAACAAAACCACAACAAAAAACAAAAATCATAAATTTGTTAACTTACTAGTAATTGTACTAATAAGTAGTTTTTCAATAATAACAATTATTAGTACTTTATTTTAATTTCATAGCAAGTGATTTAAAAATTAACCGTATTATAATCATGAGATTAACATACCAACATAAATTATTATTATATGATACATTTAAAAGAGTATCTTATACTTAAAAATAAGTCAAATATAGTTTAAAAAATTCACCGATGAATGTAACCTACATCATCGTTATCACCCAGTCTAAAATCCCGCAATGAAGCAGGGTTTGGAGAGATCTGATAGTACACAACCTTACCCCTACATAGTAAAGAGACTATTTTTGATGGATCCACGTACAAATGAGACAATATAAGAATAATGCAAGTAACAGAAACAATTCATAAAATATAAAATAAATGAAAATAAAAGTAAAAGAGAAATAAAAGCACTAAATAGAAATAATAACGAAAATACTCGAATCTCAAGATATATCAAAAATAAATGTAAATAACACTAATAATACTAATCACAAATAATAATAATAATAATAATAATTGTTATTGTTATTAATAATAATAATAAATGTAACCTGCGAATAGTTGTTATAAATTGAACAAACAATGCATTGGCAGATACCAGACAAGTCGCTTTGTTGACTAAATCCGGATTTCGACCTAGAACTGAATCCTGAAGACGATTGAGCATCAAGCCCATGAAGTCTACTTCACCGTTGACGCCGGTAGCAGCACTTTGTTTATGCTCTTTTAACCATTCACTGGCAAAAGTGTCAAGTTCTTGTGCAATTCTTTTCATTTTCTTCCCATGGCTCCCAATATCGAACCACCTCAAATACGGTAGAGCATCGGACAACACAAACTTCCCGAGCATCTCCACAAATTCCATCAAGGCTAGTTTAAGCTTTTGATGACTACCCTGTTTATGTTCTTCTTCTTCTGATGTCTCGTATCCGATTGATTTCCTGACTAGAACCTTCAAGATCACATTTATGGTCATGCCCACAAACCAGCTTTTCATCTCTACAACCACTTTGTTAGAACCGTTTCTTTTCTGTTCCCATAATTTGTACAACTCCTTCATCAATATTCTCAACTCAGATTCTTGTGTACCTTTGAACATCTCCAGGCGTTGTTTGGAAAGAAGTTCAAGCATGGCTATCTTACGGACCTGACGCCAGTAGGCGTCGTACGGACCTAACACGAACATGGAACGTTCATAGCTCAGGAGGTCCATGGCAAGAGTTCTGGGACGATTGGCAAATGCTAAATCATTGGTGGTGAAACATTCCTTGACAAGTTCCCAGTTGCTTATAACCAAAGCTCGACGCACACCTATCTTGATAGTGAAGATCGGTCCATATTTGCCTACCATATCTCCCAAAATAATATGAGTTGGTTTTAGGACTCCAAGGAGATGAAGATGGCCGATTATAGGCAATGAGCTTCCGGCTTCTGGAGCTGCCCTTTTCTTGCCTGGTTTCAGAAGAACACCTGTTGATATCAAACAGATGATAAGGAAAACCAGAAACCCTGACAATGTTGTTAAACGTAAAACAGAGACAGTGGAGAGTATAAGAGGGATATCCATGGCTAACCACACCCTACTGATGCTTGGTGGAGGAGATTTTTATAGCGAGAGCTCCTGAGTTAGAACACTGAAACAGTACGAACTCAAATTATTAATAAGCCTGACGAAGAAAAGTACGGTGATTGTGATTCTGTGAAAGGAGTGTTGTGAATGACGTGGTAGGTATTTTTCTTGACCTTAATGGTAATTCACCATTGACGAGACGTTGGTGTCAGCATTTTGCTCGGCCCGACTGATTTGGATTTCGACCGCAGCCGCCCTTTTTTTGGGGATCCAGTTCTTGGCCAACTATGAACCAACCAATCGTTGCCAGTAAAGCCCGTTAAATGTGGAACAATTTCCCCTCTTACGTTAATCCTCACGAATTCTTCGCTATGTCGGAGCAAGCAGGGGCGGATCCAGAAAGTTTTTTGTGTGGGGGTAAAATTTTAATCGAGATAAAAAAATGTTGTGTGAGGGCAAATTTTATTTTATTGAATAAAAAAATTTAAAATAATAATATTTTTATATAAATTTTCTGAAAAAATACATCTGCCCCTGGGAGCAAGGGTGGGTCCTGACAAATCTCCAAGAACACCGAAGTCTCCAAGGACACAACTGGGCGATTCTGATTAGCACCACCTGTTGGCTCCTACGGACGTGGAGAAATCTGACTTTATTTGATGCAAATTTTACTTAGCATTTCTCATTGACATCTTACATTTTGTCTTATGCAGGTTTGATACGCCAGGAAGCCGCATGGCAGACACCAGTAGCTTCTGACCCTCGCCCTCGACATCAGCAATGTACTGAATGGAGCTCACCTTCAACGGGATGGGTGAAAACTCAATATCAATGGTACCAGTAAACGCTCCTCGTCCACAACTACAACTGGCAGGTTTCTACGGGACTGTGCAGATAACTGGCTTGGAGGGTTCACCCAAAATCTAGATTAGTGTTCACTGATGTTTGCGAGCTCTGGGAGATTTTTGCTGGGCTCACAATCACATGGAATCTGGGCTACCGCCAGATTGCGTTGGAAGTGGATTCTACAACGACACTCCAATTGATTTCGTCCGCAGCCAACAGAGCCAAGGCCCTCAACCTCATCGCTCAAGGCATCCATGAGCTGCTCTCCAGGAATTGAACTTGGTTTTGTTTGATTCTGATGGGGTTGGGCGTTGCTGCTTGGATCCATGATTCTGTGTAACCTTACTGTAAAATACCTGCAAAACAATGGAAGGCACGCCGGGGGTTAATTGCCGGCAAGCCCCTCCGACGCTCAAATTAGTCTTTTTGTGAGGGTTTTGGTGGCCAAAACAGAGAAGATCAGGGTTCTAATCTCGAACCTGTATCATGGCAAAGTAGTACCTTATATATAGAATTGCCGCTAAGTTTAGGTCTTCACGTAGGTCTTTACGTATGCATGGGAGGTTACCAACTGCGAATGGGTCGTCGATGCATGGGCCTGAGACCGGGCCTAGCATGACCAACCAACCATAAGCCCCCTACTCCTCGAGTCTGATCAAGCAGAAGGGTCGTCGTTTAACGGACAGATTGGGGTGAAACAGTGTGCTTAGCCGCCTCGTGTCCGTCAAACGGACACTCCTGTCCGTTTAACGGACAGGTTCGGGTGGAATAGTGCCAAACGTCCAGTTCATGTCCGTTTAAACAGACACACATGTCCGTTTAATGGACACTCTCGGGTAAAAAGGCCCCCAAGTCCAGTTCATGTCTGTTTAACGGACATGGGTTTAAAATGCTATTTCCTTGAAATTTTCAAAAGCAGTTAGGGATTAAGTTTTAACCAGTTTATGCTCACCACTAATGTGAGTTAGCAGCAAGTGTCAGGATTAGGTTTTCAGCAGAGCAGCAGGTCTCGGGAGTGGGTCACAGCAGTACTCGTGTCCTGGGACCGTCGGGCTTCGGAAACGGGGTCCGACATTTGTGGTATCAGAGCAGACCTAGGTTTATGATTTCCTAGGAACCCTAGTGGGTGGTTTCAAGGGTAGAGTCAGCATGCATCATATTACATGAACC
>JANZLH020000015.1:1400846-1417533 GCA_026770325.2 Erythroxylum fimbriatum | reverse complement strand
TTATTAATCAAAATATAACTAATTAAAATATAACTATTCATTAATTAAAATATTATTATTTGTTAATTAAAATATTGTAATTAATTAAAATATAACTATTTATTAATTAAAATATTATTATTAATTAATTATTTTCAATATAATTAATTAAAATATATATCATTCATTAATTAAAATATTGTAATTAATTAAAATATAATTCATTAATTAATTAAAATATAATTCATTTTGTAATTAATTAATTAAAATATAATCCATTCATTAATTAAAATACAATTCATTTTGTAATTAATTAATTACAATATTTTTTATAAACCAACAACTATCAATGACAATGGTAATCATTCCTTCATTTTAACCAACCATCATAATTATAATGATTATATCCATTCCCATTCCTCAGTATATTCATTCCTATTCCCATTCTCATTACCTTATGTGAACCAAGCGCCCCCTTAACTTTCTAAGTGGATGTCCATATGTCATGATAGAAAAGATTTCTTTAACCAAATTAGCAGAACCCTTAACAAAACTAACGTTTTAAAGAGAGTTATTAAGGGACTGTTTGGTATGTATCACTGATAATTATTATATATAAGATAAAACTTGAATATAAATTATTTCTATGAGGAAAGCGACACAAACACAAAGAAGGCTTAACTCTTAGGCCCGTTTGGTTGTCAAGAAAGTAATATTAATTTAAAATATGATTCTTTGGAAAATAAATATGTGGAAAGTAAAGATATTTATATGTTAGAAAACTTGTAAAAATTTTAATAAGAAAGTTGAGTGGATTTTTATTATGACGTTTGGTATACAACAATATTTTATGAAATGTAAGTTAATGTTAACTTAATTTTTCAATTATATCCTTAAACATAAATCAAAATTATTATTAAATATTATATTACTTTTCCAATTAAGGGCTTATCAAGGAAAGTTGTAAGTGCCAACGAAAAAACGTGTTTTCTGGTCCCCCTGGGCCGAGGGATTCTTATGGGAGGTGTGCCAGGACGAATGAGGGAATGGAAGGCCATTTTGCGTTGCATGCTTTTTATCCTCTGGCAACCGAATAATCATTGAGTCGTCCTCTTTTCAGATAACACATACAAAGAGGCTCATCAACGATATCTTAATTTTTTTTGCCTAATTCTTCTTCTTCTTCTGATCCACTCAACCTCTGCTCGGAAAGATATAACTTTGTTATATTTCATCTCTTCAACGAGTTTAATAATAAGCATAATGACTTTATTAAAAGAGAAGGTTTCATTAGAACAAAAAATTTATATGAAATTTAAATATTTTGAAGATATTTTAAATTTGATTATATTTATTTAAAAAATTAAATAAAAATATTAAGTAAACAAAAACTACCATGTAGGGTTTTGCATAATGTTTACAAACCGGAAAAGCCCAAAATTAAAAACAGAAACTAAAAAATCAAACAAATAAGTACTTTTTTTACTAAATTTGAAAACAAAAATTAAAAATAAAAATAGAAATAAACATACCTAATGTTATATAAAATTAGTCACTTAATTGAAAATTTTAAAAATTTAGTCAATGAATTAAAAAAACTCAAAAAGTTGAGCACTTTAGATTCTATTATCCCGCTATCTTAATAATATTTTGTTTTGATTTAATGTTATATTGTATACGGATCTATTTTGTCATGTATGCTACATTTCTTTATCTCGCATTAAAGCTCGTTACTCACATTCATCCTCAAACTAAACCAAAAACGTCTGATTACTAGCAACAAGTTAAACACACAACAGTAGAACACGTCATATTACCTTTCAACCACATTATCAATTTTCTAACGATACAATTAGAAGCATCAAACTATCTTATTTGGCGAAATCAAATTTAAGCAATCCTTACCCTAACTAACATGCTCGTTTATGTTGATGGAATAACTCCCACAATAGTTATATCGGACAATGATCCTCTCTCTCCAAAATTTGTCAAATGGCAAAAAATTGATCCATTGGTTTATTGCTTATGATCCATACTTTTTAGATTGTCACATCTTTTTTCTTTACAATCTTGTATCTTTTTTTGAGAAGACAATCTTGTATCTTATATTATATTTATGCAGGATTAGGATTTAATTTCAATAATTGAACTCGGGTCATATATATAGTTTATCATAAATGTTTTCGTAATTAATTTCTAGCAAAAAATTTGTACAATTCGAACTTCAAAGTATTTTAACATAGATTAAATTCTAACCTTTTAGAGTGTTTAAATTTAACTTTAATATTTTCAAAATATTTAAGATAAACGTGCAATAGATGAAATTTTTAACTTAATGAAATCACTTAGGTGTCACCTTATTATTAAGGTGACTTTTTTTATATTTTTAAAAAATCTATTGATTGATCTCACTATTATATGTAGGCCTCATTGTGTCATTTAGGCCCTACCAATTTATTTAGAAAATAAATTAATTTATATTTATTAAAAATTAAATAAAAATTAAAAAACTGTTAATATATTTTTTAGCTTGTTTGTGGTACTCACTATAATATATCATATGACCTAGATGGTGAGATCCATCAAATATTTTTTCAAACTTGCTATTTATTCATACGAGCAAAGTGTGCTCATCAACACTTTACACTAATATTTTCGTTCCCTTGGACAGTACAAATTACAAAGCTCCTCATCATTCATAGAGCTGGGGACGCAAGCGTGGTGCGACAAGAACATCAAGTGGGGTAGCTTTCATGACGGTCAATCCTGTGCTCTCCGACATATCAACAAGTGCACTTCCTGGGGTTGAGAAATCGAATGCTTGTAAGTAAGTAGCCAATACCAGGTGAAGCATTTGAAGTCCAAACGAAATTCCAGGACACGCTCTTCGACCACTTCCAAATGGCATCAACTCATAATTGTGTCCCCTCACATCAACATCCTTATGTGTTGTCAGAAACCTTTCAGGCTTGAACTCCAACGGATCTTCCCACACTCTCGGGTCTCTGTGAATCTTCCAGACGTTCACCATCAACCAAGTGCCTCTCGAGATATGGTAGCCACCGACGGTGCAGTCTTCGACGAACTCGCGTGGGGATGAGAGCGGTGTAGGTGGGTGTAATCTCAGCGTTTCTTTCACTATGGCTTGCATATAGACCAGGTTCCTAATATCAGAGTCTGTCACTCGTCGCTCTCTGCCAACGTAAAGGTCTAGTTCTTCTTGTGCCTTTTTGAGTACACGTGGGTTGTTCAACAATTCTGAGAAAGCCCATACTAATGCAACCGAGGAAGTGTCACTGCCACCTGCAATCAAACTCTGTACAAAATGTTGGAATTTTAGGAAGCATAAGAAGATGAATGGAATAATAGAAACTCACCCTTTATTATTAAACTTGGTAGTCTTATATAGACTAAATACAAACAACTATTAGAGAATTTTCAGCCACCAAATCTACTTTAAAAGATAAGATAAAAGCTAATCTAATATTTATTCTAAGACCTATTCTAAAGGAATTTAAATAACTTCAAATTTTGAATTAATCTTCAACACAAAAGACATACTATGTTATATCGAGCTAGCAACTATAAATTCTGATTCGAGAGGAGACAAGATTTCAGTTTTCATTGGAAGAGACAAGGCACAGCTTGTCCTTGCCCTATATTGTTAATGAATGAGTCATCAAGCCTAATTTCTATGTGTTGATCATAGATAATGTATAGATGAGTTGGGTTTCTGTTGTACTGGTTATACATAACCTACGAGTTTTTATATAATTAACCTACCAACGACGTGGACTTGGTGATTATATCAGGATCAATGCCTGCAAGAGCTTTACCATCGAGAACAGAGAGCATAACATCCATAAAATCTTGCGCTCCTTGGGACTCGCTTAAGGATCTCCGTAGCTTGTGCTCTTCTAACCATTCATCAAGAATACTGTCAAGCTCTTCTGCAACTTTGGCCATGGCTTTCTCATGTCCACCAACATCAAGCCACCCAAGAAAAGGAACTGCATCCCTTAGAACAAACATGCCCAGATAGTGGAACGCATCCCTTATAGCCTTCTGCCATTTCTGGACCTGTTTCTCATTTCCCTCGGCATTAGCACCATTGTTCTTCTTTCCAACAATCATTTTTAGAATCACGTTTAGGGATAATTCACCAAACCATCGTTTCAATTCAAGCGATACATGGCTAGACCCATCCTCCCTCGTTGCCCAATGCTTGTACATCTCTTTCATCGATGCCTCCACTTCATAGATCCTAACATGCTTGAGTAGCTCAAGCCTGCGATTAGAGAGCAGCTCAAAAGTAGCTATCTTGCCGATTTCTCGCCAGTAAAAAGCGAATGGTGCAAAACCAAACATGGCATAGTTGTAACCCAAGTGTTTTGCGGCCACAAACCTGGGGCGTGAGGACACGGCCGCGTCGTTTGTCGTGAAGATCTCTTTGGCTATTTCCCAGTTGCTTACGACCAAAGTTGGGTGTACCCCAATTCGAAACTTAAATATTGGATCATACGTGTCAGACATGGCTCCCAATGTTTTGTAGAGAAGATTGGGACCTGCTAAGAGTGGAAGGTGACCAATTAGAGGCCATCCACCGGCAGCTTCAGGTGGTCCCCTGTTTTTAGCAGCATTGGACTTGTTCAGAAAATAGCCGGAACAGAGAACTAGGAGAAAGAGACCAGCTATGGCCGTGCTAAACCATCCAAGACTCAAGTCCATGATGTCCAATCTGAGGGGTTTGCAGAGCACAGAAGGGATATGTTGTTCTATGTTGGATCAAAAATATGTGGGTGAAGAGAGCTGATTAATATTTGACCAAATGGCGTATCACAGATAAGGAGAACCGTAATCAGTTAAGTTGGGTCTGAAGGCAGTGGAGGTACAAAGGCTTTGAAAGCAGTGGTCAATGATAGTGTAATAAATGGTAGGCAAGAAAAGTCAAGGACACGTCTCCTGCACATCTACCACCAAAGTTGATATAAAAGTTTGGAGCCTCTGAGGCTTTCGTTGGCGGTTTAATTCACGATTGTCACGAGAACTGGTGCGGGAGTTTTCAGCAATATATCGAAAGAGGCTCGCCTTTAACAGTCGAACTTTGGGGGTGTTCTTAGGCCTTATGCTAGCCTGGAAAAAGGGTTTCCCAAGGTGATTGTCAAGGTGGATTCCCTCGAGGTCATTAATATTTTTTCTGATCCTAACTATGAACTAACTAGAGTTCCTTATTTGGCGACAGATATTCGAGAGCTCTTACAACGGCCTTGGGAGACTCACATCCAGCATGTTGTACGAGAGGGAAACCAGTGCGCTAACTGTTTAGCGACACTTGCCGGCCTCCTTCACCCAAGACTTCATGTACTTCAGAAGCCACCTTTAGGCGTCCAGGAGCTTCTCCGCAGAGATGCACAAGGACATTTGTATTCTCGAGTGTTGCGTTAATCTAGCATTTTCCCTTTTGTAAACAAAAAAAAGGCTCGAGATCAATAGAGCAAATTATCCCCCAAAATTTCTTCTATTAAATACTTACAAAAATTTAGAGAGTATTTTTTCTATTTAGTGAGAGAGTTAGTGTTTTCTTTGTAAAATAGAGAGAGGTTGTACTTTTAAATTTCATAGTAAGATTTCTTTTTCTTGCCCGTAGTTTTTACCCTAATTTAGGGGTTTTTTACGTAAAATTTGTCTGTTCATTATTATTCCTTCTTTGTTATTTAGCTACGAACATATTCTAATCCAGTCGACTTTAAAACAAGTGATATCAAATCGATGTGAGAAAATTATGACGAATTTTTTTGCGTAATCTGTTTGGAGTTCGGGTGAGCACAGTGAAAGTTGGTGAACAGTAACCTCAAAAGGTGACAACTGTTCATGCATTTATTTTTGCATTAAACTGTGCATTTACTGTAATTTAAGTATACAGTACTATTCACGTATATGATACTATCCATACATACGCATATTACTATTCACATATACGAAACTATTCATACATACAAGTACTATTCATACATACGGCTACTATTCACGTGAAATAGTGAGAGTCAAAATTTTGCTTGTGATAGAAGCAATGACAGCAAAATTTGAGATTGAAAGGTTCAATGAGAGTAATTTCTCATTGTGAAAGTTGAAGATGAAGGCTATCTTGAGAAAGAGACCAGCTATGGCCTTGCTAAACCATCCAAGACTCAAGTCCATGATGTTTAATATGAGGGTTTGTAGAACACAGAAGGGATTTGTTGTGCTATGTTGGATCAAAAATATGTGGGTGAAGAGAGTTGATTAATATTTGACCAAATGGTGATCACAGATAAGGAGAACCGTAATCAGATAAGGTGGGCCTGAAGGCGGCGGAGGTACAAAGGCTTTGACAGCAGTGGTCAATGATAGAAGCTACCTAAGTTGTAAGATTTGAGTTTGTTTCTTCAGCAGAGCTTTCTTTCTTCCAAGATAAGAATGGGTGTATTGAAATCATCATGAAGTGGAGAGCTACAATAAATGGAAGCCGAAATTTTAGACAAAACAGGTGGAGAAAGAGGGTTGGAGCTCCTTATTTTCGTTAGGGTGTTTTAACCCTGTGCCATTTAATCTTGTCTACACATTTGTGTAGACCCTACATAAATGTGTGGATGATATTTAATGAAACATGGTAAGAATTGGTTAAACCAGAACAAGGGATCTGAACCCGAAGAAAGAGGGGCTTACTTCTTCCTAAAGCAATTCATATTATTAGATCAAATTTTGGTCCAATTGCTTATATAAGTAAAACTCTTGATTTTTTAATGTATTTTGTTACCCATAAAAGAGTATAACGAGCCTTATGTGTTCTAGGTATGTTTATGGATTAAATGAAAACTCTCATCTTCTCTTCTCTCCCTCTTTTTTGTTATGTGTGTGTGAGTGTTATGTTATTTTGATATCAAATTGGTATCAGAGCTAGTTAAATCCACCTTCAATTTTTAGGGTGATTGTGTAAAAAAAAAAAGACATAGTGCTTATATACTTGTGAGAGAGTGATTCATTTAAAAGGTGAGAGATGTCAAACAGTTATAACATTATATGGTTAGGTCTCAAATTAGATCGTAAGCTTGATTACAAGTATTGGGAGATGTTAATGTCTACCCACCTCAATGCTCATAATATTTAGAGTCTTGTTGATTCAGGCTTACAAGGAAGAGTTGATGAAAATGCTCAAAGGAAGGACCAGTTGGCATTATCTAAAATTCACCAAAGAGTAGATTATCCAGTTTTCGGAAAAATTGCTAACTCTAGAACTGCCAAAGAAGCGTGGAGTATCTTGAAGTTGGCTTATAAAGGAATAGATAAGGCTCAAAAATCCAAATTGCAATCCCTGCATAGAAAATATGAGAGATATGAAATGTCTAATTCAGAAACTATTTACCAATATTTTCTAATATTACTGATCTTGTCATCAAGATGAGGTTGTATGGAGAGGATATTTCAAAAAGTAAGGTGGTGGAAAAGATTCTACACACCATGCCTATTAAATTTGACAATGTTGTGACTACAATACTAGAGTCACATAATACGATAGACTATGACTATAGCAAAGTTGCACTGGAGCATTGAAAGTCATGTTAGCATAATATTGGAGAAAACAAAAAAAGACAACAGAAGAAGCCTTAAAAGGCTAGGTGAATTTCAATAATGTTGCAAAATATAATCAAAATGCAGATGGTAGAGGTCGTGGTTTTAATAATGGAGGAAGAGGAGATTTCATAGGCAGAGGCATAGGAAGAGGCCGTGGCAATGATTTTAACCAAGGGAAAGAAAACAATTTCAAAACATTCACTCAAGGAAGAGGAGGAAATAATTTTAGACCTACTAGTCGAGGAAGAGGCTAAGGTAATCAATATCAAAGAGAGATGTAATTTTAATTGTTTTAATTGTGGAAGGTATGGACACAAAGCTTCTAATTATAAATCTAGATCTCATAACAACTATCAA
This sequence comes from Erythroxylum fimbriatum, assembly GCA_026770325.2. Taxonomy (NCBI): domain Eukaryota; kingdom Viridiplantae; phylum Streptophyta; class Magnoliopsida; order Malpighiales; family Erythroxylaceae; genus Erythroxylum; species Erythroxylum fimbriatum. The sequence continues at coordinate 1,409,586 of JANZLH020000015.1, read as the reverse complement.
ACTAATGTTACAGAAAGTCAGTAACAATGTTTTTGTGGGAATTCTAATAATGTAGAAAGTTTATTTCTAGCAAACAACTATTTTGTAGAAAATGGAAATATTTGATATTTGGATTTTGGTTGTAGTAATCATATGTGTGAGACTAAGGAGTTATTTTTTTCTTTAGATGAAAATGTTCAGTCAACTGTTAAATTTGGCAATAATTCAAATATTCCTATTTTAGGAAAAGGGCGAGTATCCGTTAAGCTGAAGGATGGTTCTAATAGTTATATCTCATATGTTTTATATATTCTTGGTCTTCATCATAATTTACTAAGCATGGGTTGTATTATCGGACAAAGGTTATAAAATGTAGATTCATCATTATTTTTGTACCTTGATAGACAGGAATGGAAAATTTATTGCAAAGGTAAAGATGTTTTCTAATTGTCTATTCCCACTAAAAATTCATCATGAAAAAATTGCTTGCGTAAATTCTGTGATACCTTATGCAAATTGGCTATGGCACATGCGTTTTGGACATTTTCATTTTTCTGGATTAAATTATCTATCAAGAAAAGAGCTTGTATTTGGCTTACCTGTTGTGAATATTCCTAATCATATATATGAGATATGTGAGATGGAAAAAAAGCATAGGGATGTATTTCCAGTTGGAAAGTCCTATAAAGCAAATAAGCTAGTGGAAATTATTCATTCAGATCTGTGTACTGTTGAAGTTCTATCCAATGGAGGTAATAGGTATTTTATTACTTTTATTGATGAATTAAGTAGAAAGGCATGGGTGTATTTTCTAAAGCAGAAATCAAAAGCTTGTGATGCGTTTAGATCATTTAATGCATTTGTGGAAAAGCAAAGTAGTTGCAAAATTAAATCATTAAGAACAGATAGAGGTTAAGAGTATCTTGTGTGCACATAAGTCTTTGAGCAGTATGGAATTCAACATGAGACGACCACCAGATACATGCCTCAATAGAATGGAGTAGTAAAATGAAGAACAAAACTATTGTAGACATGGTAAGATGCATATTAAGATCTAAACAATTTCCTACATAATTTTTGGAAGAAGTTGTTACTTGTGCAGTTTATATTTTAAACAGGTGTCCAACAAAAAACCTTAACAAAAAAACACCTGAGGAAGCTTGGAGTGGAAGGAAACCTTCTATTCGGCATCTCAAAGTTTTTGGTTATATTGCTTATGCCCATGTATTAGATCAGTTAAGGAAGAAGGTGGACGACAAAGGTGAGAAATGTATTTTTATACAATCTAAATACGAAAAAGACAATTATTAATCGTGATGTAACTTTTAATGAGGATGAAATATGAGATTGGTCTTCAACTTCCCAAAAAAAGGCCACTGGTAATTTAGAAAACTATGAAGAAAAAAGTACTTAGATAGATTCAGTATCCCAGCTAGAGACATCTAGAAGACCCCAAAGACGTCGTCAGTTACTAGACAGATTAGAAGATTATGTGATAAGTACTGATAATGATTTATCTTATGAAGAGATTATCAACTTCGCTTTATTTGCATATTGTGAACCAGTTAATTATAAGGAGGCATCAAATGACTTGAAATGGAAAAAAGTTAAGGATGAAGAAATATGTGCAATTGAAAAGAATGACACATGGGAATTGATAGATTTGCCCGCTGAAAAAGAGCCTATAGGAGTAAAGTGAGTGTACAAGACAAAGTACAAGCCTAATGGCGAGATTGATCAATTTAAAGCTAGATTGGTTGCAAAAGGATATAAGCAAAAACTAGGTATTGATTACTTTGAAGTATTTGCTCCTGTTGAGAGATTAGATACTATTCTCATTATTATCTCTCTTTTAGCTTAAAATAACTAGAAAATTTATCAAATGGATGTAAAAATTGCTTTTTTAAATGGAACTTTGGAAGGGGAAGTATATGTTAAGCAATATGTAGGGTATGAAATTAAAGGAAAAGAAGATAAAGTTTACAGGTTAAAGAAAGCACTGTATGGATTGAAGCAGGCACCAAGAGCATGGTACAAAAGAATTGATTCATACTTCATTAAGCATGATTTTGAAAGATATCCTTTTGAGCATACTTTATATGTTAAATTTGATGAGCCTGGTGATATTTTAATTGTGTGTCTTTATGTTAATGATCTAATTTTTACTGGAAACAACTCAAAGATGATTGAAGAATTTAAGGAGGCAATGGTAAATTCATTTAACATGACAGACTTAGGTCTAGTGTCTTATTTTATTGGAATAAAGGTAATTCAACAGGATGGTGGAATTTTTATTTTCCAAAGGAAGTATCCACATGATATTTTGAAGTATCATAAGATGAAGAATTCAAAACCAGCTCTCACCTCAATTGAAGAGAAATTGAAACAACCTAAAAGAAGACAAAGGGGGATCTATAAATTCAACTCATTACAAGAGTTTAATTGGATGTCTGAGTTATTTAACTGCAACCAAACCAGATATAGTTTTTGAAGTTGGATTACTTAGCATATTCATGAAGGAGCCTCATACCTACCACTTACAAGGAGCAAAGAGGATTTTTCGGTATATCATAGGTACTTTGAATGAAGGAAATTTTTATGCAAATGTTAATTATGTGAATCTTGTAGGTTACACAGATATTAATTGGGGTGCAGATATATAAATAAAAAAAAGCACATCAGGGTATGTTTTTCATCTTGTTACTGGTGCAATATCATGGTCTTCAAAGAAACAACCCGTGGTTGCATTATCTATAGTTGAAGCATAATACATTGTAGCAAATAGTTGTGCTATATAGACAGTATAACTAAGAAGAATGCTTGAAGTACTACATCAAAAACAAGATGCTCTAACAAAACTATTTTTTGATAATAAGTACACAATTAAACTATGAAAAAATCCAATTTTTCATGGCGATCCAATCACGTAGACATTCGGTTTCACAAAATTCGCTAGCTAGTAACTGAAAAGGAAGTAGTGATTAATTATTGTCACACTGAAGAACAAGTTGCAGATATTTTTACTAAACCACTAAAGTTTGAGTCGTTTCACAAACTGAAAAAATTGTTGGGAATGATAAATTTCTACCATCTTCATTTAAGGGAGGCAGTGTCAATAAATAAATAAAGCTAGCCTTACATGGAAGAAGATAGATACATTCACTTCATTAAATGATAGTCAAATGCAAGTGGAAGAGACAAGAAGCATCTTCATTTAATGAGAGCCAAAATCATCATGAAGTGGAGAGATACAATAAATGGAAGTCGAAATGTTAGACAAATAAGGTGGAGAAAGAGGGACTTACTTCTTCCTAAAGTAATTCATATGATTGGATCAAATTTTGGTCCAAATGCCTATATAAGTAAAACTCTTGATTTTTTAATGTATTTTGTTGCCTATAAAATAGTGTAACGAACCTTAGGCTATGTTTGATTGGACGTAAGGTTTTTAACGGAATATAATTGAATGATTTATAATGAAATGGAATGCAAATGAATGTAATATTAAAATTTTGTTATTTAGGAGGGATGAAAGTGTTCAAAATGTAATATAGTGAAATGTTGTTTGGAAGATGGATGAAATGGAATGTAATGTATGTATAATAATAATGAATGACTATTTTACCCTTGATAGAACAATATTAGAAATTTTTGTTTGTCATTAGGGTTAAGAGTATAATTGGTATTATAAAAAATTACTAAGGGTATATTAGGTACTACATATTTATCATTTTACATTCCGTCATAAACCCCTCAAATTGGAGGTAACTGATTTTTACTATTTAGGATGAAATATGATGTAACATGAAACTCTCCTTTTTTATCCTATTCTATTTCATTTCGTTATAAACTCTCCTCCCAAACAATGAAATAATATTACATTTCGTTCTATTCCGTTACTAATTGCCCTACCAAACATAGTCGTATATTGTAGGTGTGTTTATGGATTAAATGAAAACTCTCATCTTCTCTTCTCCCCTTCTTTTTCATGGTATGCATGTGTGAGAGTGTTATGTATTTTTGATATTGTTAGTTTATGCTCTTGCAGCCAATCAATTAGATGCAAATTAATATATGACATTAATGAAAAGGCTTTATTTATCTTTATGTATTAATTTAATTAATATTTTATGTTTTAATACTAAAGATAAATTCCTTTGAATAATTACTGTGTAATTGAAATTATGATGAGATCATAATTATCATATTCAATTTACAATTATGTGTTATTCCTAAATGTTCCTAGTTGTAGTTTCATCAAGACTAGATATTGTTAAAACGGTAAAACTAACACACATTATATTTCTTATGAAAAAATAATTGTTCTCATAAATTAAAGTATAGAGATACTTAAACTAATGTGTGGGTGATTATTAGAGAACAAGTCACTAAACTAGCCCAATTATGAGAATTCTGGATGGAATATTACTTATGTGTCTATGGATTATCTCATACTGATGGTTGTATAATTGATCCTTAGACTTGAGATTACCAAGGTATCTAATGTGAGAATTGTTGTGTTTTGATGCTACTTATGAATAGTCCTATGATAATTCAATCGGTAGTAATTAGATACAGTATGAATCATATGCAGATAGTTGAGTAAGTCAATATAGGATTCGCCACTCTAAAGTAGTTAGAGAGAATATTCTACTCTTCTGATATTTGAAAAGGAGTTTTTAAATTTTAATTATAAATCAATTACTAATTGGCAAGAACGAATATGATTGGATGATAAGAGTAAACATTGTATCCATACTCTGTCCAATTAGAATATTGAATAACGAAAGGATTAAATTATACATTATAGCTATGCATGGACAGGTTAAGTCAATCACTTTGACATTCCTGATATATGGGTAATCATGACATGTTGCTAGACGTCAATCATGATTTATGATTATAAATTATTTAATTGAAGAATTAAAGATAAATTAAAAGAAGTTTTAATTTATCCAATTCTAATTGTGAATTAGAATTAGAATTATAATTTATAATCATTGCCAATTTATTAGAAACCTAATGGGTCACACATCAAAGAGTAATTTATGAAACAAAAATCAATTTAATTAAGTTGGACTAAATTATAAAGTTTGAGAAACTTTGGGGATCAAATATGAGATATTTGATTTATTAAAATTAAATTAATTATAGAATTTGATTTTAATTATAATTAAAGAGACTTAATTTTAATAAAAGACTGTTATGATTTTAAAGGGAAGAGCTTTTTTGAAGCTAGCACTTTTTGTCTTCTTCCTCTCAAATCAGTTTGAGAATTACTTTGTAGATACCATCAGAAGTTGGACACTTAAACAGCTCGTGATTGATTAATTGGAAAAAAAATTTCAAAGATTTTTTCAACAGAAAAGTGAACAAGGTACGATTTCTAAATTGTTTTATGTTTTATTCAAGTTTATTCAATTATCGAGATCTGCTTGAAATATGTAAAATTTTTGTTTTCTGCTACACCCGTGATTTGATCACGATCAGATTCTAACAGTGGTATCAGATACTCCTTTAATTGTTTATCTTGAATTATTAGAGGCTTGATTTTCTGTGTTTTCTACCTCTATTTTGTTTCTGGAAATTGTTTACACAACTGTTTTCTTTTGCTTCTGGAATATTGAAGAATTCTCATATATGATGTGTTATGTATATGCGTATTCCTTATTTTGCCTCTGGATATGCCCATGTTTTATTATACTTGTTTTCTAGAAATTGATTTGTTTATCTGATGAGGATCTGACTTTCTGGAACATCGAATCAAGAAAAACATAGAACATGTATATGTGTTTAATTGTCATTGTCTTTTTCTAGATAACTGTTATCTGTCTTCTTTATATATTTGTTTTTGCTTGTTGTTGCCTTTTGGATCTGGAAAATTGTTTCTCTCTGCATCTGCCCATGCTTGCGACCATGCGTACGCGTCTATTGATTTTGAAAATTTTTGCATTTACCGCATGTGATTATTGTTCTGGTGTTGGAAGCGTTTGGCGTTGCCACTAGAGAATTCGATGGGCATTAATCGCCCATCAAATGACGACACCACTGAAGAAGATGATAGGCATTAATCGCCCATCGTACCCGACGCTTGGGCAGTCCGAAAAAGTCAGAGGTGAAGAAGCAAAAATGTGGGTTGGTGGGTTGCGACGTTGGTGTTGGTTGAGGCATAAGTGGGAGGGAGCGAATGGAGAAGACGATAGGAGACACTACTCTTCACGATGGGAGATGCTTCTATTCTCTTTTCTGCGCCCTCTCACACCTCTCACGGTAGCTTTGATGTGACAAATAAACTTGGGGTTTTTGCTCCAAGCTACTGTACACTTAAATGGAAATGTTACGTTCTCGCCTCTCACTGTAGCTTGATGTGACCAATAAACTTTGGAGTTTTTGGTCCAAGCTACTGTTCACCTAAATCTTGGAAAGCGTCTGTGTTCTTCGTTGCAGACGTTGACTGGCGTGTCTATTACACACGTCAATCAACTTACCTTTCCCCGCATGTCATCATCTGGCGCTTATGTATTTTAAATGTTTTTAAACCCTTAAATATTCAATGTAATTAATTTAATAGAGATTAAATTAATTTATACTCCTAATAAAATTGAAAAGTGTTTTACTAATTTTGAAATTTTGTTTTCAAAATAGAATTTTATTAAGAAAGGCTTTGGAATTTAATTTAATTTTTTAAAAGTTAAATTATAAATTAAATTTATTATCAAATCAATAATTAGAATCAAGCAAAAGTTTTAAATAATTTCTTTCTTAATTGGATTGTGTTTGAAATTATAAATGTAATGAGATTATAATATTTTGATGAGATCGGAAATTTTTGAAATTTTAAATCCCTCAATAAAATATTAAGTACACGTTATGAACACAATAGTTGTCTTCCATTATTTGAGAATAAAACCATAATTCTGTTTATTGTTTGGCTTGTTGAGTAAACTCAAGGTCACTTTAACCGGGATATGTTGTATCTTAAATTAATGGGTTCTACTTAACTAAAATTGTATAATTTGGATTAGTAAACTCATGATCTAGAGACAGGGTTAGGAATAATATATGTGATATATTTTTGGCAAAAGTTGTCACCTAATGGTTCTAGGAGTCACATGAGATGTGATTGAAAAGTTATTTTCTACCTAATTTATTTTTAGTTAGTTTGTTGAGCAAACTCAAGATCAATTAATTTTAAATAGGATCCTAGCCCACTAAGATATAATTTGATAATTTTTTGATATAATAGTGATGACTATTATTTTGTAGAAAATAGTACGAGTAATCGATTATTTTAAAGTCCTTATTTTATTTGATTTTTGGATATAAACTAATATATGCTCCTTTTATGTTTTTCGGTTATTGAATTTAAAGATGACTACCAACTTGACATTGAGGAGCATCATGGATGCTAACAAGCTGGTTGGACCCAACTTTTCGAACTGGTTACAAAACTTAAGAATAGTTCTTAGGCAAGAGAAGAAGTTGTATGTTCTTGATACTCTTGCTCCATCAAAACCTTGTTCACATGCAACTGATGATTGGGAGAAATATTAGCGTTATATTGATGACATTGAACAAGCTACATGTGTGATGTTAGCTTACATGCCTCCTAAACTTCAGAGGCAACATGAGAACATGGGTGAACCTACTATGATACTGCATCTTAAGGAGTTATTTGGTGCACAAAGTAGGGTGGAGAGATATCAATTCTCTAAGGCACTATTTCAATGCAAGATGACAGAAGAATCTTTAGTTAACCTTCATGTGATGGAGATGATTGGGTATATTAAAAAATTGGCCCAATTGGTTTTCGTCATGGATCACGAGTTAAGCGTTGATCTGGTGCTGCAGTCTTTGAGTTTGAGCTTTTCACAGTTCATCATGAACTTCAACATGAATTAGAAGGATATGGCATTGCCTGAACTGTTAAACATGCTTAAGACTATGGAAGGGTGCCTTAAGAATGAACCCAGTTCTGTACTTATTGTTAATTCTTCTAAAAGCAAGAAAAAGGGCTTTAAGAAGAATAATAACAAGAAACAGAAGACCTATACTAATGTAGTAAAATCCAAAGGAGGTGTCAAGAAGAAAAATAATGATAAGGGCACATGTTTTCATTGCGGAGTCAACAGATATTGGAAGAGGAACTGCCCATCTTATCTTGCTAGCCTGAAAGATAAAAAAGCTTAAAGAAGTTGCCCCTTCATGCATGTTTATGATTGAGATCAATCTTTCTACTTCTGTTCCACATTCTTGGGTATTAGATACTAGTTATGGTTCTCACATATGTAATAACATGTAGATGTTAACAAGGAGTAGATCATTGAAGAAAGGCGAAGTGGACCTGCGAGTTGGTAATGGAGCAAGAGTTGTTGCTTTAGCTGTAGGAACTTGTAGTTTAACTTTGCCTTCTGGCCTTATATTAGAACTCGATAATTGTTATTATGTTCCTGTTATTACAACAATCATCATTTCTATTTCTTATTTGGATTTGAATAGATTTGTATTTATAATTAAGGACAATAATTGTTCTTTTTATAAATATGATGTTTATTATGAATCTGGATTGCTTACAAATGGTTTGTATGCGTTAAATCTTGAAAGGCCAATTCTTAACATAAATAGTAAGAAAAGAAAATTAAGTAACCAAACTTCATCTTATTTATGACATTGTAGGTTAGGTAATATCAATGAAACTAGAATCACAAAATTACATAAAGAAGGATATTTGGATCCTTTTGATTATGAATCATATGAAATT
>JANZLH020000015.1:1386934-1400746 GCA_026770325.2 Erythroxylum fimbriatum | reverse complement strand
AGTATTAAGACACTTAGATCTGATCGAGGTGGCGAGTACTTGGACCATGAGTTTCTTAGTTACTTAAAAGAGAATGGAATTCTCTCACATTGGACTCCGCCTAGAACTCCACAACATAATCGGGTTTTTGAAAGGAGAAACCGTACTTTATTAGATATGGTATGTTCTATGATGAATTATACAGTTCTTCTAGTTTCATTTTGGAGATATGCTCTTAACACTGCTACTTACCTATTGAACAGAGTTCCATCCAAAACCGTTGACAAGACTCCATATAAGATATGAATTGGTAAAAGACTAAGGTTGTCACACTTAAATATTTGGGGATGTGATGCTTATGTGAAGCATGCAATGTCTGATAAGCTTAAAGCTAAATCAAATAAATGCATGTTTGTGGGGTATCCAAAAGAAAGTTTTGGATATCAATTTTATCATCCACTTGACCAAAAGGTGTTTGTCTCAAGACATGCTATATTCTTAGAAAGGGAATTTATTCTCAAAGAAAGTAGTGGGAGTGATGTGGAACTTAAAGAAGTTCTAGAACCACAAACACAAATCCAAATGGAACAAGAACCACAAGTTGATACATTAAATGTCCAATCAATGGTTCAAGAAACACATAGTTCGCGATGATCTAGAAGGGTCCGTCATCCTCCTGTTAGATTAGATCTACATGTTGAAAAAGGAAGTGATAATGCTTCACTTTTGAATGACGAACCTACTGATTTTAAGGAAGCAATGTCAGACATCGATTCTTTAAAATGGCAAGAAGCCATAAAATCTGAAATGGAATCCATGTACACTAACAAAGTATAGTCTTTGGTGGATGCACCTAAAGGTCTAGTATTATTGGATGCAAATGGATTTTTAAGAGAAAAACTGACATGGATGGAAATGTACATACGTACAAAGCAAGGTTGGTGGCAAAAGGTTACAGACAAAAACAAGGAGTTGATTTTGATGAAACTTTTTCACCAGTAGCACTGCTTAAATCCATAAGAATTTTATTGGTTATTGATGCATACCTGATTATGAAATTTGACAAATGGATGTCAAAACAACATTTCTCAATGGGAATTTGCAAAAGGATGTGTATATAACACAACCTGAGGGTTTTGAATCAAAAGAATTTCCTGATCAAGTATGCAAGTTGTAAAGGTCCATTTATGGACTGAAGCAAGCGTCGCAGAGTTGGAACATCTGTTTTGATGAAACAATCAAAGAGTTTGATTTTACCAAAAATGTGGATGAACTTTATGTTTACAAGAAGGTAAGTGGGAGTGCAGTCATTTTCTTAGTGCTTTATGCAGATGGCATATTCCTTATTAGAAATGACATTTCAATGCTCTAGTCTGTTAAGATATGGTTATCTAAGAACTTTTCCATGAAGGATATGGGAGAAGAATCAACTTATATACTAGGTATAAAGATCTATCGAGATAGATCAAAAAGGTTGCTTAGATGATCTCAATCCACGTACATAGATAAAGTGCTAAAGAGGTTTAGCATGGAGAATTCCAAGAGGAGATTCTTACTCATATCACATGGGATTTCTCTCTCACAATATATGTGTCCAAAGACACAAAAGGAGAGAGATAAAATGGATTGTATTTCATATGCTTCAAAAATTGGATCAATCATGCATGCGATGCTATGTACTAGACTAGATATTGCTTATGCTTTGAAGATAACAAGCAGATATCAAGCTAATCCTAGTGAGGGTCATTGGACGGCTATGAAAAACATCTTGAAGTACTTGAGAAGAACTAAAGATATTTTTCTGGTTTATGAAGGAACTGAGATGAGAGTTCAGGGTCACTCGGATGCTAATTTCCAGTCTGAACAAGACGATAGCAGATCACAGTCAGGGTATGCCTTTACTCTTTGTGGTGGTGCAGTTAGTTGGAAGAGTTCCAAACAACCAACTATCGCAGATTCAACAACTGAAGCTGAGTATATTACAGTTTCTGAGGCAGTAAAGGAAACAGTTTGGATTAAGATGTTCATCACTGAACTTGGAGTGGTTCCTAGCATTGTTGATCCGATAGTAGTATATAACGACAACATTGGTGCCATTGCATAAGCAAAGGAACCTAACTCTCATCAACGTTCTAAACATATACTCAAGAAGTTTCACTTGATCAGGGAGATAGTGGAGTGGAAAGACATAACATTGGAGTGAGTTCTTACTCAAGAGAATCTAGCAGATCCTCTTACTAAGTCATTGTCTTAAAAGAGACATAATCAACATATAGATAGATATGGTATTAGATTCATAGGTGATTGGCTTTAGTGCAAGTGGGAGATTGATAGTTTATGCCCTTATAGTCATTAAATTGGATGCAAATTAATGTATGACATTATTTTAAATTAATGAAAAGGCTTTATTTATCTTTATGTATTAATTTAATTAATATTTTATGTTTTAATACTAAAGATAAAATCTTTGAAATAATTACTGTGTAATTAAAATTATGATGAGATCATAATTATGAGATTCAATTTTTACTTATGCGTTATTCCTAAATGTTCCTAGTTGTAGTTTTATCAAGACTAGATATTGTTGAAACGATAAAACTAACACACATTATATTTCTTTCTTATGAAGAAATTAATTGATCTCATAAATTAAAGTGTAGAGATAATTAAACTAATGTATGAGTGATTATTAGAGAATAAGTCACTGAACTAACCCGATTACGAGAATTTCAGATGGAATATTACTTATGTGTCTATGGATTATTTCATAATGATGATTGTATAATTTATCCTTAGACTTGAGATTACCAAGGTATCTAGTGTGAAAATTACTGTGTTTTGACGCTACTTATGAATCGTCCTAGGATAATTCAATCGGTAATAATTGGATACAGTATAAACCATACGTAGATAGTTGAGTAAGTCAATATAGGATTCGTCACTCTAAAGTAATTAGAGATAATATTCTACTGTTTTTTATTAGTAATTATTTATAAAATTCTCTGGCCAGAGTGAATTGATATTTGAAAATGAGTTTTCAAATTTCAATTATAATCAATTACTAATTAGCAAGAACGAACATGATTGGATGATAAGAAAAGACACTGCATCCATACTCTGTCCAATTAGAATATTAAATGACGAAATGATTAAATTATACATTATAGCATGCATAGACAGGTTAAGTTAATCACTTTGACATTTCTGATATTTGGGTAATCATAACATGTTACTAAACTTCAATCATGATTTATGATTATAAATTATTTAATTGGAGAATTAAAGATAAATTAAAAGAAGTTTTAATTTATCCAATTTTAATTGTGAATTAGAATTGTTAATTTATTAGGAACCTAATGGGTCACACATCAAAGAGCAATTTGTGAAACAAAAATCAATTTAATTAAGTTGGACTTAATTATAAAGTTTGAGAAACTTTGGAGATCAAATATGAGATATTTGATTTTATTAAAATTAAATTAATTAGATTTTGATTTTGATTTTAAATATAATTAAAGAGATTTAATTTTAACAAAAGACTGTTCTGATTTTTTTATTTAAAGGGAAGAGCTTTTTGGAAGCTGGCACTTTTTGTTTTTTACCTCTCAAATCAATTTGAGAATTGTTTTGTGGATACCATTAGAGGCTGGACACTTGAACAGCTCGTGATTAATCAATCGGAAAAAGTTTCAAAGATTTTTTCAACAGAAAAGCAAACAAGGTACCAATATTTCTAAATCGTTTTATGTTTATTCAAGTTTATTCAATTATCGAGATCCGCTCGGAATCTGTAATTTTTTTATTTTCTACTGCGCCCGTGATTTTATCACGATCGGATTCCAACAGATATTATATTTCGACCCAATTTGAGATGATAAGTTTGCTTCCCAATTAGGAATATAAAGATACAGAGTCTCGGTTAAACCCCAGGAACGTTACCAGCAAATTACCATCCATTGAAGCTGGCAGCTAATAGTTTTTGCTTCAAACTGGCTTACGTGAACGATCCTACACCAATCACTTCTTAATTTGTCAATTTGTTTTACTAGAGTTTGTTGCTTGAAAAGAAGGTGAGGCATGAAACACGCAACTTCTATGAAGAAAAATGGAGGTATCTGTAAAAGAATAATGAGATTTGACATATCAGATTCACAGCTGGTGTGATGCACATAGTATTGGTGAAACATGGTCCTTGTTTCTTTTTCGAAATTTGGGCCCACGAGAGAGATTAATTATACTAAACCATTTTTCTGTGAAAGCCCGACTCCAAAACACCAGCAATGGATAATGATGGCAAAAGGTTCGGATCTAATGCAGAATTTGCACGGCCTACCCTTACACTTAACCTTTTCTAATGCTATTTTTACAAAGGAAGCTGAGATTTTTGAGTAAACAAAATGCACTGTCATAGAAGCTGAAAAATACACGGATCCAAGACACAACCGAAATCGTTTTTTACCTCCTCGACATCAGTCAGCGCATGACCTGAATTGAAGTAAAGTGGAAACAGAAACTGATAATAGTGGAAAACGTGGGGACACAGACAGGAGATGGCATGAGATTGAGACAGACACATGGTTTGCACGAATCTATAACAAGATATCACGTAATAATGAGGATTGTGGAAATGTCTTCGGGATGGTACCTAAAATTCTGGATTGTCTAATGGATCTTGGGAATCGACTGTGGTCCAACTGCATTATTTTACTGGCTAAGAGTCAACCCTAAATCATTACTGTACAAAAATAAAGAACTGACACTTCCTTCTTCCTCAGTAGCATAATTAGCACCATCTTCACCTCAGACGCAGTGAAATGGTTTTCAGGTCTCCTGGTACAACTGACCTGTTATGTACTAAACAACTACCCTTTGGTTTGGTTTGGATGGGCCGTGGAGCCACTTGGTCGTACCCTTTATTAATGTTAGGAGATAAGAAATTGGATGAATCACTCGATCAGACTTTCCTCTCCAACCCGTCCAACACAGTCGTGCACATTTGTTTTTCTTTTTTGGTATGATTTCTGGTTATTCAATCTCGTCCTTTACTGGTTCTTCGTCAGGGGAAAAAAAAATTCAACTCGTTTGACAGAAAACCATCATTTCGTCCTCTATGTCCCCTCCATCCAGCTTCCCATTCATGAAGGAGAAAGAAATCATAACCATAGATGGCAATTCAGGCTCAGTCTGATCGGTTTAATTCGAAGTTAACAAGTTAAACTTGTATTTATTAGATTCGGGTTTGCAGGCCTGACCTAACCCTCCATTTTATAAACTATTGCACAATGTAAAATCTTATCTTTGACCTAACTGTAACATCTTATCTTTGGTCTAACCCTCCATTTTATAAGCTATTGATCAATGTAAAATCTTATCTTTGGCCTAACCCTGCATTTTATAAGCTATTGCACAATGAAAAATCTATCTTTGGCCTAACCCTCCATTTTATAAGCTATTGCACAATGAAAAATCTTAACTTTTTAACAAATTAGAATGGATTAAGTTAATATTATGATATAAATGCCACATTTTCTTGATTTATTAGAAGCTGAGACAAAATTACAGTTAACAACATGAAAGAAAAATAGATATTTAGTTCATGGCAATGCTTAAAAACTAAACGATTAGATAAATAAAAAATTTTGTGTTCATAAATTGTTAGTAAATCAGCACTTGAGTAGAGTTAACTCGGTTGAGGACTCTGCATAGTCCGTTTGCCAACTCGGCCTTCCAAGGGTGAACTCTAGGTTAAGCAACACAGCTGGTGGTGAAAAGGAGCTACTCTCCAACCTATCTTTCTCACTATTAAACACATGGAGGGCTTCCTTGGGACCGTCCTCCTCATTCTCCTGATAAAAGAAAAGACCATCAGCCATAGTTTTAGTTACAAACTAGCTAGTTGTTGTTTTTTTATTGATAAGTTCTGTACCTTGGTATGAGAAATATTGAAGTGAGAAAATGTCAAACCCTCATCAGAATATGATCTGTGCTCGTAGTTTCTCACTGGTGATGATGACCAAGAACCCCTGTTCAAGAAATTGGCAAGATATCAGTAATCAGTAAATCAGTGATGATGATTATAAATATTAAAAGCAACAGAGAATGATGATCATACAGGTAAAAGAACGTTTATTTCTTCTGGGTCCTTTATCTTCTGGTTTTTCACATTGTCTAGAGGTAAAACGATGAGAGTGTTCCTGACTCTATCAACTGAAGACACGACTCTTCGAAGGGTGGGAATTGGGAATAACTAGCCTTTTTAGCCGGATTAAAATATGGCATTGAGATTTGGACCTTGACCTTAATGTACCCGCATAAATGGTGATGAAGACAAGGATAAAAATCTAATGTCTGTTAAAGCTACCAAGTAAATCACCGTTTACTCACTGCCCTAGAAACCCTAGTTGAAGACCATTAAGATCTCATCTAAAGCAAGAGACTTTTAGGGGTCAAACCTGTTATGTTCCAGGAACAAGGACAAAACATATTGTTGACTCCATAATCAAGGCATTAACTTGTGTGAAACTAACCACATTGCTTTAAAGCATAGTTTGAGGATGGGATTTTTGATAGATATCGAAATGATGGAGACGATAAGATTGCAGATACTGACAACAAGAAACAAGAACCAATAGTAGAGGGAAGGTAGCAGCAGTAGAAGCTAGAGCACTCACTTTTGGTTTTTCTGCAAAATCGGTAGTGGTGGTGAAGTTGGTGGTGGGTTGAGAGAACTAGAAGAGTTGTTGGTATCAGCTTTTCTACGAGACAACAGTGCATCCACATCAGCTGCTCTCGCCCCTACTTGCTGGTTCATACCCACATCTGTTCGTGCTTGACCTACAAATACAATCACAGTTTCTGATGAGCCATGACTGTCACTCGTCATCAGAATCGTAGAAAAATAATTCATATTGACTCAGGTCAGTCCAAGACGCAAAAACTTACAGAAAGAAACAGTAAATGGGTTCATAAGTTTTGTTCACGCTTCCATCACTATACTAGAAGAAAAAGGAATAGCACTTGAAGGACAAGATTCTAATTTTTACCTGATCCTCTGTCAGTGCTCTTCACTGTTCTATACATCTGCATGAACATCCACATGAAAGGAAAAGGAAAAGAAATCAGAAAGGTGAATAATGCTAAGATTACTACTTTGTAGATGCCCTTTTGTCCTTACAACTTGTCTTACATTCCCATAGTCCCACTACTTGTTAATAATGGGATTGGAATGCATAGAGATAAACTCAGAGAAGTGGGAAATCTGAGTACGGGAATCTCAAAACTGTCTATCCATCCACACACAAGTTCAAAGAAATGAAGATTGAACACAGACACACAGTACCCCACCTGCAAGTGACTCTTCACGTGAGCTAGGGTTAGATCCTTCACATTCATCAGCTCTAATACTGATTTTGGGGTTGCTCCTGCGACGTATGCCAGAGGAATAAGTAATCTTGTTGGCATTTATAAATCTAAAGTACAGCTAAGATGCTTCCTTCCACAACAAACATGGAAAAATTTGAGATGTGGAATATGTTTTTGTACTTACTTTCGTGGCCACCAAGAAGCTGGACGGCATGAACAAAATGCGCATGGAGTGTTGTGGTCCATCTCATTCTAGGAGCCCTTATGCTTCTTCTCACACCACTGATCACTCTTCCATCTCTCTTGAACTCGCGGCCATAGATTTGAGGTTGACGGTGGTAATGGTAGTGAGGATTTCTTGGAAGTTGCGGAATTGGAGAACCCGAATCAACCATGTCAAATCCTAACCTCAAACTTGGCTCATTTCGACCAAAACTATAACTCCTCTCTTGGTTAAAGAAACCATTTTCATGACTCAAATCGCTTCCGCTGCTACCAGAATCAGTAGTAGAGCTCCCATCACTATGCAGTGCTTTTCTATTTAACCCTCCAACATAACCCACTTCCTTTACTCCACAATCCGAAACAGATGGCGGGCTGATCTGCAATGAAAGATCAGGAAAAGTAGCCGATGCAGTTCTCATTACCGGGTTGGAGCTCGGAAACATGAGGGATGAGGGGATCTAATTCAGTCAAGCCTGTTTAGGAGCAGTGGAATACAGATGAAAGTGAAAAGCAAAAGCCAAGAACTAGTTAAGGACTTTGGAGGAAGAGCTATGGGGGCGAGTGATAGATGAAAAGGCACGGGAGCTGTAATTGTATGATTATATCATGAGTGCCTTATGATTTGCATGGAGATTGGGAGAGAGGGGAGTAAAGTAAAAAAGAAGCAATAGGGTCCTTTTAATAGGATAGCTAAGGCGTTAGTAGATAGAAGATCGGAGCAAAAGGTACAAAGAAAGGTTAAGGAATTGCAGACAGAGTACTAGTCAGATTATCTATAAACAAGGCAATAAAAAGATGATGATGATGATAGTAACAAAGTTTTTCTAGGGATGATAGTTAAAACCAAACGTTAGTGAAAAGGGTAAGTTGAACTTAAGAACACAGGCAACGAAAAGGAAAGCTGCAGAGAGAAATGGGGAGTGCTTTAACAGGAAAACAAAAATCAGTACTGTTCGATGGAATATTTGGAAGATAATTTAACTGAGTCTTCACTTTCTTGCTGCCCCTTTCCAAGCTCCTCCAGGTAGATGGATTGCGACTTTTTTTTTAATCTTTCATTAGGTTTTATTTTATATTTATTGTGATCTCTAGGCTTTTTGGCCTTGAAAGCAATATTCTCCCTTATATTTTGTGAACTAAATTATGTTGGGACCAAAATATATATATATATTATCTTTTGAGCTTTTTTACTGTAAAAAATAACAATTTAACATAATTAAGTTATTTCACTTATTGATATAAATAAGTATTTATCTTATATAATTGCATATCTAGTTGGGCAAACCCTAGTGCACACGACGTTTCCCGCTCTGAAAAAGTCATCAATTATATGCAATATTCTCTTTATATTTTATAAAAGTTATTTTTGTGATTCAAATTTGTATTTTGAGCCACAAAAGAGTAACCTTACTAGTTATTATAAGATTCGCCTTTAATTATATGTCTAGTACTAAAAAATAAAAATGAAGATATATTTAATGTTTGACTTATTATTCAAGTTATTCAATATAATTTATTTTCATATATAAAAAATATTTTAAAGAAAATTCAAGTCGAGTTTAAGATTGATCACTCTTATACTTAAAAATACTTGGTAAGGGTGGTATACAATATGTTCAAACGATTTTAAGGGTTTATCCTTTGAAAATTATGAACGTTAGGGCTTTATATGTGTTTTAAATTAAGGTTATTACGTAGATCCCCATCCTCGTAACGTGAGATTAAGGTTATTCCATTTCACAAACAAGCATTGACCCACACGTTTGTTGTAGACAAAAAGGAAAAATATTTATTAAAAAAAAAGATTATAAGAAAAAGTACTAAACCTTCTTGTTTATTGCCAATGGAGTGTACCTTAAACACTTAGCCTAAACCGACCATTTGGTTGCCAGCTAAGCCTAAAGTCTAAGTCAAACAGTGGTCTAAGTCTTCTTCTTATTTCTTAATTCAGTCTCGGACACGCACGTAGGAACTTTACCAATAAATATCGAGCTGTACACGTGCGAACCCCACACTCTAGCCATAGGAATATAGGATTTTGATTACGCTAAGAAATATAAATTGATAGAGTAGAAGACATAGAGTTTTATTCTAATTTAAGAATTTTCAATAATTTCTTTAATTATTTAATAACAAATATAGAGTTCTACTGCAGGTTAAGAGAATTTAAGAAAATTCTTTAAATTTTTAAAATTTTTATTTTAAAATTTATTTAAATAATAATAAAATACGCTCTACATAATTATCATTCGTAAATCAAATATTGTTTATATTATAATTCAATTTATTTTTTAAATTCAAATCAAACTTATTACATATGATTTAAATTAATAATTTGAAATAAAATCAAATTTATTTCACGTTTGCCAAAATTAATAATTAAGCTTATTTCATATGATTTAAATTAATTATTATATATGATTTATTCTATTTTGATATTAGTTTAATTTTTTAATTCAAAAATAATAAAACTAAAAAATTAATAATTTAATATATATATATATATAAACATTTTAGAGTGTGGAGTCGTATAACGTGAGAGGACCAACTGACCAAGAGGTATCAGATTGGCTGGGGTGTGGAATCGTATCCACGAGTCAATGTATGTTTCAATCCAAGAATACGAGTTGGTCTATAACTTTTTGCTCTATTCAAATAAATTAAACGTATAATTTAAAAAGAGTTAATCTACTTAATAATTCAGAAAAATATTTTGAGAAGTACTTTTGAAATTAAAATTTTCATTAAAATCGTATAATCATTTTTATTGGATATTAATAAAATTTTAAAATATTTAATAACCTTTTAGTCATATATTTTATATTAATTATTGTGCAACAACAATAATCTAATAAAAGTCCCCATGAATGTAGGGTTTAGGGAGGTTAAAAAATATGCAATTTTACTATTAATTAGTAGGGAAGTTGTTTCTGATAAACCTCCTCTCACACAAACAAGCGCGCAAGAGCGCCTCTTGAATATAGAGTTTAGAAAGGTCTAAAAATATACAACTTTCTTCTTAATTGGCGGAGAATTTGTTTCTAATAGACCCCCTCCTCTCTTCAACACACACGCGCGCACTCACACACACATATATACACAACCAAAACTCAATTACAAGAAAATTTTCAAGTTACATTAGGGAATGCTTATATTAAATAACTAAAGGGGAAGAATTACATATAAAACGATAATACTAATTACAAGACATAAGATTAGGAAAAAGAAACACCACGTCTTCAATAACTTCTGGTAAAGACATCTTACTCGTAATCACTTCATTATAGTTTTTCTTAGCTTTCTTTTTTTTTCTTATAATCTTTAAATACAATTATTTCGTATCTTCTCACTGAAATGTTCGAGAGTCTCCTTTTTGACATATTCAAACCACTTAAGTTTTATCTCTCTTAATTATTTACTAATATTAGTTACATTTAATTTGTCTCTTGTGGTAAAGTTGTACATCTATCATCTCATTAATTCAAATCATAAATTTTTAATATGTTAATGTATGACGAGTTTTTGCAAAAATTCAATATTTAAATTTTTAATACTTAAAATTTTAAAATAGACAGAGAGACGTTTGTTTATAAAGAAACATTAAAGAGGAAGTAAATGTTTGCACATAAAAAAAAAAGATGAAATGTATAAAAATGCCACCAACAAAGAGCTCTGAGAGCGTGTAGAAATAGAGCGCGTGGAACGGTACCCCAACACCTAAAACGCTCAAATCAGGGGAGACTGTCTTGTCCAATTTATAAAATTATAATCATCCCAATATTCTCGTCTACGACTCTACATGTCCAAATATTCCACGGCCAAGCCCACCTGTCCAGCCCCAACCGCGCGTGGAATAAAAACATCCCATATTCCTCGGCGTCGACATGTGGTTCTGGTCACGTGACTTATGGACGTGACCTGGTCTAGGTCCATATGGCATATGCTCTCTCTCTCTCTCTCTCTCTCTTCAATCCTCCATTTCTGAATAGAGCTCGCAAACCCACGAGTCTCCGTTTTGTTTATTAATCTTAAATTCTTATTATTATAAATAATAAGAACAATAATAGTTTTCGAAGCCATGGTCAGCGCCTGATGCGCTCTAGATTCTCCGGGAAATGGGTTTCCCTTTTTTTTTAATTGTCTTTTTGCCTTGTTATGGGATTTTGCTTGTTATGTGGAATATGCGGTCAACATGTCCCCCTGTGGCTCATCTCCGGTGTTGTCAATTGCTTTGGCCCGCTCTATATTCCATATTCTTTGTGTTTGTCTTATGAGAACCAACTTGTGTTAGCCTGCACATAGAAACATTTATTTTTATATATTTTTAAGAGATAATTAAATCCTGAATAACTTCCTTATAATTTTAGATTTTATTTAATAATTTAGAATAAATAACAAACTTGATTTAAATAATAAATCTGTTAACACATAAAATTTCTATTCATGCAACCTTTACATAAAGTCTCCAAAAAAAAGGAGGTTCTTACTAAGTTTCCTACAAAATGAACCAACCGAAAGAGGCATATATAAGTGTTAATAAAACATTATATAAGGTCTAATGATTCATCACTACACTGGGGTGGTTTGGGGCGGAGATGAGACGATGACTTGTTGGGAGGCTAGCTCATCTCATCTTCTTGTCCAAATGTGGAGTAGATGTTGATGCATATTCTGTCCGGTGAGAAGCAATAAAATAGTGGTGAAAGCATTTGGAAGAATATTAGCTTCTTCATGGTGATTCGTGAGATGAGAATAGAGGCATGTGTTGGCTTGGAAGTTATGCTTTTTTTCACCTTCTCCCACTCATAATACTAATATCTATCCAAAGAGAAGACAAAACAGAAAAATATAAAGGGAAGGAATCACCGGAATCTACGCCGTTTAGGCTGACGTGCAGCACCGGTGACATTAGATCACTTTTGGAATGTTGAATAGACGTGAATGGTGATATACTCTTCGTATGGATAACTCGTCCTCGTAGGTGGTCCAAGTCCAACCCGTCCTTTAGCAAGAAGACAAAAGAGTTCACATTTGTATCCATATTACGGTCGGAGAAAAGTCAAATCTCAAATTTTAATTTTGTAAAATTAATTTTAAATAATTTTATTACGACAATGTTTATATAGGAGACACTCTCCAATACACTTGAAGTAAAAATTATAAGATTAAAATAATTTATTATTATTTTAGTGAAAATCGTATTTGCATTAAAGGGGTCATCTTATTTTTTATATAAATAATACTATTTTTATTTTACTTATTTTAAAACGTGAGAATTAGATTTATTTAATGCATTCATGAGTAGGATCACCGCTTCCCACGCGCCACCACTCGAGCTCTAGGGACTGGTGCATCCATCACTGAACCGAATGTGTCAAATATCGGCAGGAACAAGGTTAACTTAGATGTGATACAAGTCAAAGCCTAGCTAGCCCTAACTCTAAGTCTTCTTCAACTTTTCTTGACACGAGCAAACAATTCCAATCTTATCTTATTTATTTTTAAATTTATTTAAAATTAAAATTTTCAAAAAAAATTCTATTAAACAAATATCTAATTAATATAAATTTTGAATATACTTATTTATTATACACATAGCAAAATATGTATAATTATTCTTATTTAGTTTTATTAATTATTATTTTTTGTTTTTTATTTTGTAGGGAACAGAGATAATGGAAGTTACGTGTATCCTTGCTGTTTGACTGTAACACAATTGAAAGTGAAATTTCTTTTGTAACGTGTAAACAACTTGCACATTATTTACGCCACCGATGAGATGTAGTGAAGTGAAGTGAGCTAAGCTGAGGTGAAGGTGATTGATAGCTGCCTAACTCCTACAACCATTAATAACCTAACCAGTAACCAGTCACCAGACCCTTTTACGTGGATATCTCCTCCCTCTCTACTCATTTACACCAAGACTGAAGACTCGGAGACCAGTTTCTTGGGAGTTTGAATAAAAATCTATAAATGGCACAGAACTGATTTGTAGTCCTGAAAACAGTGAGCTGAACTTTGACAGGTCGTGTGCTCTTGGTCTAAGAGCACTCATCATCACACCGTCTCTCTGCTACCAAAAGAAAACAAGAAGAAGGATCAAGTCTGGTGATTGTTTTCTACTCTCTTCATCATCAGTTGTTGTTATTATCATTATTATTATTCTCCCGGAAATTTATATAATATTTGGGGAGGGGAGGGAGGGGAGTAGATTATCTGTCTATTCTAACCTTATTTTTCATTTCA
>JANZLH020000015.1:1343625-1371001 GCA_026770325.2 Erythroxylum fimbriatum | reverse complement strand
CTTACCCAGAACAAATCTATGGTTGCAACAAGTGATTATGATGAGTTCCATAAGACGGTGAAACGATTTATACTCACTAACATGTTGGGACCAAAGGCCCAGGTTAGCTACCAGGACTTGCTTTTTAGATCCCGTTAAGAATACAGTTTATATGATCAAATTATAACATTCCATCTCCAGAAACAACATCGGGGACACAGGGATGTGATGATAGAGAGTATATCAAGCCAATTGCATGAGCATGTCAAGAATTATCCTGAACAAGATGTGAATTTCAGGGAAATATTTGAATCTCAGCTTTTTGGATTATCAATGAAAGAGGTGAGTTGGTCTTTTTCTTTTACTTGTTCCTGATGCTTCACTGCTAAAGGTTTCAAAGTGTTGAAATGTCAAGTCCACACTTTTTTGCAGGCAATGGGAGAGGACGTGGAGTCTGTTTATGTTGATGAACTCAGGGCCACTTTGTCCAGGAACGACATTTTACAAATTCTAGTGCTTGATGTGATGGAGGGTGGCATCGATGTGGATTGGAGAGATTTCTTTCCATATCTGAGTTGGATTCCTAATAAGAGATTGGAAAAAAAGATCGAACGACTGCATTTACGCAGGCAAGCAGTGATGAATGCTCTTATCAAGAAGCAGAAGAAACGCATTGCTTCAGGACAGGTGGGTGTGTTTCTTCTGTCTTCAAGTGCAGAATTCTGTATATACTTTTAACTTCGATCACATTTGAAACAGGAAGTGAATTGTTATATTGATTTCCTATTATCCGAAGGCAAAACACTTACTGAGAATCAAATTACTATGTTGGTTTGGGAGACGATCATTGAGAATTCTGATACAACTATGGTTACTACAGAATGGGCAATGTATGAGCTCGCAAATAGCCCTGCCTGTCAGGTTGTCTGAATTTCCTTACTATCACTTCTTTGTTCTTGATGTTTCAAGGTGTGTTCATACATGTTTCTAATCAACTGCCTCTTTACGCATCAGGATAAGCTCTACCAGGAATTGGTAAAGGTTTGTGGAACTGAAAAGATTAAGGAGGAGCATCTATCACAGCTTCCATACTTGAATGCTGTCTTTCATGAAACTATTCGGAAGTACAGTCCCGCTCCGGTTGTACCCTTGCGATACGTGCAACAAGACGTTGAATTAGGGGGCTACTATGTTCCTGCCGGAAGTCAGGTAGGTTAGTTTGTCTTGAGAAGTTTACTGGTTTATTAGGATGGACAATCACTGACTAATTTTGTCCGATATTCACTAACGCAGATTGCTGTTAATATATACGGATGCAACATGGATAAAAAAAGGTGGAAGAATCCTGAAGAGTGGAACCCTGAGAGATTTCTTGATGGAAACTATGATCCTTTGGACCTGCACAAGACGATGGCTTTTGGGGCTGGAAAGAGAACATGTGCAGGAGCTCTTCAGGCAATGTTGATTGCTTGCACATCAATTGGCAGGTTAGTGCAAGAATTTGAGTGGAGACTGAAAGATGGTGAAGAAGCAAATGTTGATACTTACGGACTAGTAACTCGCAAGCTTCATCCCTTACATGCCATGATAAAGCCTAGGATCGCATAGGAACGAACGATAAGGGCTATGGTTTCTTAGAAGGTTGTCTTGCTCTTTTTTCTGGAACTTGTATCTTCATGTTTCCAGTTTTTGTAATAACAGAGTCTATCTCAGTAGTGTTGTGCTAGAAGCCTGGAACGACAGTGTCCTCGTTTCCGAATAATGATGTCAGTTTACAAGTTTGTGCAGATTTTCTTCTTCTTCTCCAACACCCGCACTACTTCTTCCTCCTCCTCCTCCGCTGCGTCAACTTCAACATAGACGCCCTCGTGACTCAGTCTTTACCATTAAGCTTACCTGCTAACAACAGTACAGATTATGCTTTGCCTATTGTGAAGATACACGTTCCTGATGAGGTTTTTAATCTTAAATTATGTCCGCAATTCCTGTTAAATGAACAATATAGATTATAACATCATAATTCAACCATGTCTGGTTGATCCAGATGGAACCCAAATCGAGCATGACCGGTTGGTCCGGGTCGTATAATTGCCTTCAAAGCTGTCAAATACAGGCATGGAATAGATTTACCTAACAGATAAACAGTTTGGGAAGTTCCTCTCCTGCGAAACACAACATAAAATGTTGGAAGTCCAATCATCTGAGAAGCTAATGTTACGAAAATTCATTAGAATACTTTACATTTGAATCGAACACCAGCGTTGAGGTTTTGAAACGCAGCGTACTAAGCGTTTTGCAGTGAGCCAAGGATCTTGCGGGTTGAGTTTAGTCTTTCTTGTATATCAAAACCCTCTTCACTAGCGTCCCTATGGGGGCTCATAAACATCGGCGATATGAACAAAGTTAGCGTCCACGCCGTCGACGACTTCACCTCTTTGGAAGCTGGCCTCGGCGATCTTTGGCCTGAAGGTGTCAGCACCTCCGGCGTCGGCGCACAAGAGGTCGCTAGAGTTGATATATTGTTTATAAATTAATTAAATATTTTTTATACAATTATTTAAATTTAATTTAATTGATTTTTATTTTTTTGAGGTTGAAACCTTCGAAGATGGTTCTAGTTGGTGTAAGTTCATTGAACCTGGCACTTCCAATACAATTGACTCGAATCAAAATAGATAATTATAAAATTATTAATTATTAAA
Source organism: Erythroxylum fimbriatum (assembly GCA_026770325.2). Lineage (NCBI taxonomy): Eukaryota > Viridiplantae > Streptophyta > Magnoliopsida > Malpighiales > Erythroxylaceae > Erythroxylum > Erythroxylum fimbriatum. The sequence continues at coordinate 1,368,320 of JANZLH020000015.1, read as the reverse complement.
TATTTAATAATATATAATTTAATAAATATTCTTATTTTCAATTAATCATACTTCCAAAATCTAAAATTCTATTATTAAACCGAATGAATTAGTTATATTTTTAAATAATTAATTATAATAAATAAATATTTATTTTAATTTAAATTCAAAATCTAATAAATTTGAGTTTACGCACGGACACAACAACGACACCTAATAAAATCATTTCGATACAATATAAAATTTAAAAAGGAACGATGACTTTCTGTGAAGCAACTACCTTGTGTGTTGCTGAGGTATGCGCTTACGTCACCAAACATGACACCAAACACTGGACAAGCAAAGCAACGCCCAAATCTCTGGTCAATATTTGATTACTTATTAGATATCCATTATCTTGTTTGCATTTACGAATCATCCACCGAACTCCTTTCGAACTGCAATTTCGTCCCTTTCTCCTCACTATTTCAAAAAACCTAATGTTGTTTTTTCGCGAGTTCAAATTGAAAGATATTTTCTCTGTAAGGGCTTAATCATAATTTAGAGAAGTTTGGCGTGCGTAAGCACTGATTCCAGGATATTGGACAGCCAACCAATTATCATAAATTTGTGATCTCAACAAGGAAACTTATCGGAAAATGGGCACTGTGGTCAAAGTCAAAAATGACTTGGATGCTCCAAAATACCCTCAGTGGCTGTTCACACTCGCTCAAATCCACTTTTCCTCGAACCGCCTATTAAACCCAAGCTCTTTGCCTACACGGTGTTTTCGTTTTCATTAACGACCTCCCAACCCCACAGCCGCCGCCGCCACCCTCTTCTCTCCTGAGCTCAGGAGCTTTGTGGTTTCCAAAAGCTCAGTGAGTTCACCTGCTTCTCTCTCTCTCTATATCTCCATACCCTAAAACTCTCCGATAACCTCCAAAGCGCTCTCTTTCGACCCTTGATTTTATCCCAGATTTTCAATTCCCCCTCTTCGTCGCCGATCAACTGCTTTCTTCGTAAGAAATGGCGTTGATTTTCTTCTAGGCTTACCTAGGTTGACTTTCGTATTACTCGAATTCACTATTTTCTATCAGATCTTCTTCATTTTCCTCAAAATTGTTCAGATGGCTATACGGGTAACTTTTTCCTTCTCCGGCTATGTGGCCCAAAATCTAGCCTCCTCTGCGGGGGCTAGGGTTGGGAACTGCCGTGCCGTTCACGAGTGCTGGGTGAGATCGAAAATCTTTGCCTCCTCTCCCGCCACTCAGAACACCGACGCCGATCCGTATCCGAGATCGTCGCGTAACTTCCATTCTGATCACCGGCGGCCCAAGCATACTAGTTTGACCGAAGAGATCTTTCGAGACAGCTTTAGTAATCCTATTGCTGTTGGATTGATCTCGCTCGTGAAGTCAACGGCTGGGATTTCGAATTCTTCGTCCGGCCTTCTTGGAATTTCTCCCTTCAAAGCCGCCTCGATTCTTCCGTTTCTACAGAGTTCGATGTGGCTTCCGTGTAATGAACCTGCTAGTAAATCAAAGAGCTGTTACGTGGATAAAGGCGGGACTATGGTGAAGAGAGTAGAGAATAAGAGTAGTGTTAGTGTGAAGATCAACGAAAAGGAGTTTGATAAAAGCGGGAATTGGCTGTCACGGCTATTTGAACTCTGCTCCGAGGATGCTAAGGCTATGTTCACTGCGGCCACCGTTAGTTTGTTGTTCCGTTCAACGTTGGCGGAGCCTAGATCGATTCCTTCAGCTTCTATGTGTCCTACTTTGGACGCCGGTGATCGCATTTTAGCAGAAAAGGTAAACAGAACGATTAACCATTTTCAATTCAAAATTGCTAATTTGCTATAATTTGTCGTTAATGTTAAGATTGGTAAATAAGATGCCGATGTATTGCTTCTTGGAAAGATGGAACTTGACTATGGTTTATTGTGGCTTTTATATAGAGCTGAAAGAACTTGCAATCTGCTCGAGAATATAGAAGAATATTGATGACGTGCGATTTTGTTTTGTGGTGGATTGAAGGAAAGCATAATATTGATTTTCATTTGTGCCTTTTCTGTTATCAGGTTTCATACTTCTTTAAAAGTCCTGAAGTTTCTGATATAGTGATATTCAAAGCTCCTCTTATCTTGCAGGTAGTGTATTGAAGATTGCATTTCTTCTGAATATGATAACAGTTCTTTCTTACCTTTTTGATGTTGGATTGATTAGTACTGACTGTTCTTTTGTGTCATTATGTAGAAATATGGTTTCAGTGCAGGAGATGTGTTTATTAAGAGAGTTGTGGCAAAGGCTGGAGATTATGTTGAAGTAAGACCCTAGTATTTGTTTATTTGATCCTATTTTTCACTAGTCTTGGTTTATTTTCTTGTTTCATCGTTCAATTCGTGCTTCTGTTTACTTATTTTTGCTAAAAGAATGATCTGTACCTTTGTGACTAACGTCCTCCATTGTCAATATGATTTTCATGTTGCAGGTTCGTGATGGAAAGTTATACGTGAATGGTGTTGTTCAAGATGAAGATTTTATTTTAGAGCCACTAGCTTATGAGATGGAGCCAGTGGTAATGGTCTTGTGCTCAATAAGTTCTTGATGTTTACATTGATTGTTTTCTTGAGCAATGTTTTGTCCCTCTTGATTTATTTGTAAACTATTACTTACCCAAATCGGTATCAGTAGCTAACTAGTTGAATTTTTTTGATATTGCAGCTTGTGCCAGAAGGCTATGTGTTTGTGTTGGGAGACAATCGTAATAACAGTTTCGACTCCCACAACTGGTAATTTGAGATCTCTATTTGCTGTCATGCTTTTTTCCTTGAATTTGGATTACTTTTGTTGGGAAAGGACAATTCTTTACAGAGACTATACTTCCTAAGCTTGCTATTGTGTTACTAAACCATCTCCAAGTGAAAGGCTTACTCGAAATATGATTGTAATTTTGACGGGATTTTTTTTTCCTCTTTCAGGGGTCCACTTCCTATTGAAAACATCATTGGAAAGTCCTTGTTACGATACTGGCCTCCCTCCAAGGTGTCATACACCTTGCATGATCCACATGAAGCAACCAATGTTTTTGCAGTTTCTTGACGCTACAGCCTTCTTGTTGCATAGGAACATATCGGAAAACTGGTCTTTCATCCACATGGATAGTAATCAAATTGAGCTACTTCTTTGCGTGGTTGGCTCACAATTGTGCCACTGTGATTTTTATAGCAGTTATTGGCCATGGTCCTGCCTATGAATGATTGATGCACTGATGGACCATCTAATTCATTGGTTGTATCTTTGGCTATTGTTTGATTGTATTGTCAGAAACTGAAAAAAAAAAAAAAAAGCGTGCAGAGGGAGGAAAAAAACATGACGTCGCCAGGTTTACAATGTTTCACTCTATGTCGGTTCTGTCTTGGGAAGATTGTCATTATCTTGGACCTTCTAACGTAGCACGCGGTAGTGAACGTTAAGCTCGTGACTCGGAGGATCAACTTTTTAAGGACAAACTTGGATGACTACATGATTGCAATCAAGCAGCAACATCCTGGAATCTCCTGAAGTTGGTCATGGCAGACGCCTTACCAATGTAACAATTTATTCTCGTAAATAAATGGGAAATACTGTCCCAAGGACGCATACTGTTGTTTTGGATGGAGCTCATGATCTTATGTTATTGGTCCATCTTTTGACTCTATTTGGTTCTGCATTGACAATTTAAGATTGTGTTCTTTGTTCTTACATGTTACGGTTAAATTGGCGGACGAGTAAAAACGTCATAGTTGGTTGTACAGGATGTCAAATAGCAGCAAAAGCTGTCACTCATATTTGTTTCTGCCAATGCAAATTGAGCGTCCAATTTTTTTTTTTTTGATAATTGAAGTTCAATTCTGTTACATAAAATTTAGTTTATTCACTTTTCAAAACATAATTTTTTTAAATAAAAAACAATTTTGTTTATTAAAATAATTGGATATTTTTAAAAATCTTTTAGTGATATAAGGTATTTATAAATAATTAAAATATTAAGTAAAAGATATAAACCTCATTTTTAGTTTTAAAAAATTACAAACTTTAATTTTGAAAATTTCCTAAATTTTTTTTAATTTTTAGTTTTTTAATTTCACTCTTAGAGTTAAATTAAAAATTAACATCGAATATTAAATGTCAACTAATAACATGATTTTTGCATAACGATTTAACTTAATTTAATTAAATATAACTTAATTAATAGTTTCAAATAATTATGATAAATTATTAATTTTAATCAAATTTAAATAACTTAAGTTAAATCAAAGAGTTACTATATTGGTGACATTTTATTAAGAATGACAATAAGTCGAACTAAGTCTGGCCTGAGCCTCCGAGCCCTACCAAGCCAAAGGCAACTTGGCTCGAGCTTAAGCCCTACTCGATCTGGCTAGGACCTTTTTAAAATAAAAAAAAATGAAAACGATAATGTTTTCAATAAAACAACTTTGTTTTGCTTATAAGAATTGAACCTCAAGCCACCTATCTTTAAGCAGCCCGAAGCTGCCCCAAGGCCTAATTTTTTAGAAAACTAGATCCGAAGCATAGTTAATTCAATTCTTATCTATTGACTTCGGATTAGTCAGCCCAGCTACCATCTTTACATTTTATTAGTTTCTATTTTATATTTATAACACATGTTTTAATATTAATTTTTAATTGGAGTTAGAAGAAAAATAATTTTTAACAAACTAAAAAATAAAAGAATTTTTTATTTTCAAAATGTAAAAGAGATGTATGTCTTTCATTTTAAAAATATTTGAGTAACGTCTTTTTTTTTAAAAATCTTTTACCCATGAAGAACGGTAGTAACGAACCGGGCCTTGCTATTGGGCTAAATTCCTCTATTACCCCCGACCTCGATGTGTTGGAGAAAAAAAGTGTCTAAATCTGTACATGAGTTAATTCAGATTTAAACGGTTAAACCTGTCGCATATTACACTGAATCAAAGACACCACAAATGAATCGAAGACTGATACCTTTCTCCCTCCTTTCTCTCCTCTTATCCCTTCTTCAATTTCGATTTCCGTTCACAGTTCGTGCTTCATCCACTTCTCTCAACGGTACCCTTTCTCACGTTCTTCACGACGTTTTGAAGGAGATATCTGAGAGGCAAAACTGGGATTTCAACGCAACTGGGATTTCCGTATTGGATGTGAGTAAAGTTCGGTATGGTATTTCTCAAAGACACGAGTTTCGGATCCGATTTGGGAAAAGGAGTTACTTGGTTTTCAAATTCCCCCATGAGGTTGATTCCTGGAATAAGTTCAATAAAGGTGGTGACGAGTTTAGGGATTTGGTCAACAAAGTTGGCTCCTTTGCCGTTCTTCACTCGTTTAAGCTTCAGGGTCCATTCGATTTGCGGGTCGGTGGTGATGATGATAGGTTTTCCTTGTCGTTAACGGTAACACTCTTTTAGCTTTTGATTTCGTTAATCTTTTTCGTGGGTAATTTTTGTTGTTCTGTTTTTGTATTTAGGGATTTAGTTAAAAACAATGGTACCTTTGATTCTCATCTTGCCAATTCCTGGTTTATTGTAGCTTTATATTCACTTATTGGACATCGAGTTAAATTGCATCTGAATTGTTTTCAGCAATTTATCATGTTAAGTGTTCTAGTTTGAACTCTTCAATGATGACGTTTGAAGTACGATCTTATAATTTGTAAGATGCATTCATTGTTGGTGTATTCATGTCAATTTCTGATGATTTAATTGGTTTTTAATTTTGGTAGCAGTTGAGCACTTCCTATAGTGGTCTGAAACGGATTTTTGGTGGGTGAGGGAATTACGTTGGAAATAAAACATGCTCAAGAAGTCTCTCTCCTTTACAGTTCCAGTCTTGATTCTACTGTTAATGGAAGTGTCTTTAGGAAAAGCAGACATGCTGGCTTCTGACCTTTTTCCTGCTTCTTTGTCATAAATTTCATATAATTCTTCTGTTGTCTCTGGGATAGGAAGGTTTCAATTTCTAAAAGCTGCAATAAACACCTACAAATGCAATTTCGAAGCATGAACTGTAATTTACTCAAATCTCTCCATCTTCAGAAGGTGCTGGTGGTACAATTGTGGATTCTGGTACTACGCTGAGTTACTTTGCAGATCCCGCATATCAAATTATAAAGGATGCATTCGTGAAAAAAGTTAAAGGATATCCAGTGATTAAAGATTTTCCAATACTAGACCCTTGTTACAATGTGTCTGGAGCAGAAAAATTGGAGCTTCCTGACTTTGGCATTCGGTTTGCTGATGGAGCAGTGTGGAATTTTCCTGTCGAGAACTACTTCATTCGGCTAGAACCCGAAGATGTTGTATGCTTGGCAATTTTGGGGACTCCTCGATCTGCCATTTCAATAATCGGGAACTATCAGCAGCAGAATTTCCACATTCTATACGATACCAAGAAGTCTAGGTTGGGATATGCACCAATGAGATGCGCTGATGTATGAGAATGTTATTACAAAACTGTATACAAGGAGCTTCAGATACAGTAGGTGATTTTTGTTTTCCTTTTGAAGTAGAGATGACATACAAACATGTTGGATTCATTATTTCTCCTTGGTGAGATGAAATTGTATTCATTATAATCATAATTCACAGATATGTATCATGTCCTTTTCAGTCTAGTTATTTTCAATCTCTGGTCTCCTACTGCTATTAAGCAGTGATCCTAACCCTGGTCTGCTAGCGTTATTAAGCAGTTGTTAAATGAAGCAGACCATATAATCCAATTCTGATTCTTGAAATGTATTAGCAGATTATATATGAATATTACTCAAAATACACGTGCCCAACTTGAACTTCCATTCAATCTACACACGTCATTCCCATGCTAGCTGTATAATTTGACCTGAAAACCTTGACACAGAAGATGGTTCTTCACTACTTTTCATTAGCCACCAAGAGTTCTTAGCTTTCATACACTGGTGATGAAGTTGAACTACAATATTTGAGTAGCCCTCCCCTAACTTATCCCACCGTTAAGTAGACACGAGAGCCCTCTTCACCAAACCATAGAGACCAAGTGCAGACATGATTGCTCCGTAAAATTTCTTCAGCCTTGAATAATCTGCTCCTGGACAGAGGACCGCAACTACTCTTTTGATAACCAGCTTCACAGATGTGAACTTGTTACGTAACAACTGTCAATAGACACTAGCTAGTACTATAAACACTAAAAAGTAATATAACATTTCTATTAACAAAAGCATATCAGGAACAAAGTTCCGACCTTCTTCTTTAAGGCCACATGTGTTGACTACAAAACATTTCTTGATATTTTGTGTTTCTTTGTCTATGAAAGAAAAAGATTAATATAATATTACGCTCCAACCCTACAAGTTTGACCGTTGAATCTAACATTATTCATATTCGTTTCCAACCAACTAGTAAATGCATGTTCTTTTTCTTTGTATGAGTATGACAAAGAATCTATTTCTTTTACATTCTGATATGTCGATAGTACATCAAGAAGGCATGTGTTTCCTTCTTTGTAAATGATAAAAGCAGAAAAACTGATGAAACTATGCACAGTTTATTAGTTTTATTAGAAACTTCATATTGCATCAATAGCATGAATGAACTATAGGCTTATTAATGTTTTCTTGTGCAAAACATGCCAAGAAGAAAGAGTAGGAGCATGAGGGAAAACCCAACACTAAGAAAGTTTTACCTATTCAAGTTTTCATTTGAAGGTTTCTCCTTCGTAGAACTCGAAGTTGCAATAAACAAATTTTGTCATGTTGTGTCAATCGCTTTGGAACTTAGATAATTCATGAATTTTTCTTCATATAATTTGAAGTTCATGATGTAACTGAACACTTGTGTATAATTTTTTAACAACTATTCCGTAATAAGAAGTCTAAATTTGTATAATAAAAGAACTTCTCAAAATATATATACTTACACTTTCACTTTGGGAAAGAAATGGGAAGCATTTCATCCTCAGTCTATCTTTTCTCATTTACCACACATATTACAAAGAAAAAGAAATACCAAAGCCTTATTAAACCAAAAAAAAAGTCAGAGAAATCTTAAGGCTTTTTTGGTGACCACAAATTTTAATTAGATATTTTTTTGATGAAGTTGGATTATTTTCATTTTACTCAAGTTATCCTGTAAAAATGTTGATTAAACTAAAAATTATAATAAATAAATAAAAATGTAAAGACAATTTTTTTTTATATGTGATGAATAAAGAGAAGAGAAGAAGCTCAAAATTTTTGGCAATGAATATCAAGGAAGAAAAAGAAGAAGGAAGAAATCTGGTTTATTAAAGACAAACTGTGGGTCCTTTTGGTTTTGCATGGTGGCAGCAGTGGGATGTTTCTGTTAATTTTTTTACTGCAAAGAATTTGGTTGATTGGCTAGCTTTGAATCTATGTGCTCATACTGTGGGTCCTTTTGGTTTTGCCTGGGAACATTGGTTTTTGGCAGGTATTTGGTGAATGTGAAAGGCTTGGAATTTATTGGTCTTTCAAAAGGAGTTTCTTTCCTTAGCAAATTTGAATGGCTGTGTCTTTAAAGTTGCAATGGAGGTGTCCCTGACTTTCGTTTCAACACCGAAGCGTTATGGTGTGAGGCGTTGGATTGGTTGGACTGCGCCACTGTCTGGTTGGGTGAAGTTGAATTGTGACGGCAGTTCTATTGTTAATCCTGGGCTGACTAGTGGTGGGGGATTGTTGCAAGATTCAGTTGGTCGTTGGCTAGGGGGATATTTAATTCGAATTGGTGTTTCAACTATCTTGGTGGGAGAGTTATGGTCCATTCGAGAGGGTTTGATTTTTGCGTGGGATCACGGTTTTCGACAAGTCGTTGTAGAATCTGATAGCATAGAGGCGGTGCAGATGGTGACCTGTGGTGTTATCTCGTCACATCCCCTGTCTGTTTTGATTGTGAATATTCAAGCTTTACTTGCTAGGACTTGGAGTTGCTATATTAGGCATGTGCTTCGTGAAGATAATTTTGCAGCAGATTGTCTGGCTAAATTGGATCATGGCATTGCTTCAAATTTTCAACTTTGGGATGATATTCTCGAAACACTCTCCCTAGGGATGGCAGTGGGTTTTCAACCCGATTAATATCCGTACTACCCGACTCAATAGATTTGGATATGGGTAGTAAATCGTAAAAACTGATGGATATGGATATGAATATGGGTTGAGTCATAAAAAATGGATATGGATATGGGTTGAGTAAAATCCGAACCGAACCCTACCCATTGCCATCACTAAGACAGAGACATACCTGACGTCTAACTCGATCTGTTAGTACCTGACACCTTGTAAAGACTAGCTCTTTTCGTCGCTAGTCGCACTAGGGGTCTTCACTGAGCGGTCCTGAGGATATGACAAACCTCCGGTTGAGGCGTCCATCTCGGGAATCTATCCCCAACATTGGGTTGAACTTCCTATGTGATACGTGTGTTGTTTACCCTTTATCCTATCACACCAGACTTTCATACTTCTAGCAACTGCCTCAGTGAGGGCCAACTCTGACATATCTTTCTTAATCACTTCCCTCCAGATCTTGTAAGGCCTTCCCTTCCTCCTCTTGTAGCCACTCAGGTCTGATGTAGTGATGTGATATGAATAACTCTGATGGAAATTGTTCGCAATCTTTTGTAGTTTGAAACAATTTTAATTTTTAAGAAAAGGCATTGATATTTTTCATTTTAGCTTAAAAATTTTCTAATTAAAGGTTTCTTGAATGTTGATGTATGAGAAATATCTATAATTTTATTCAACATAAATATTATACAATTTTCTAATAATTTTAAAGTAAATTCTAACTTTTTACGCTTCATTACATGGTATTAAAAATAGTTCAATTCTAATTCAATTTGATTGAGTGCTAAATTATAGTTTTTTTTCCCTCTCATGGTTTTAGCTGCTTTTAAAGGCCCTCTTATAATTTAAAGTTAGTTTTATAATAAGTTAATTATGTCTTTTTAATGTGATTAGAAATTAAAAATAATTTTAATAAAATTTTAGTATAATAGTAATAATATAGGATAGTGACATTATTACATAATCGTGTAATAGAATATGAGGGATTGGATTTATTTACCTTATTATTAATCAAATCGAATAGACTTTAAAGTATATGAATAAATCATTTCAACTTTAAACATCACAAAGATATTTAGAGGAAGAAAAGTCTGATTGATGCTCTTATTTTATGTGAAAAGGAAAATGAACCAAAAGTGGAAAAGCAACAGAAATGAAGAATGATCACAAGATGGATGGAGCAGTTGCAAGTTGGAAAACGTTTGTCAACTAGCCTGAATGCAAAACACTCGTGATGTACCTGTTCTCCTCCATTTTACAGCTGTATCTACAATTTGTTTGTTAAAAGGTCGCCACCAATCCCTTTCTATTTTATTCGACTCAACAAATGTTAATTTTATCTTCGCAATTAAGTATTTACTTTGGCAAGAAAAATGGGAACTTTTAATTTAGTGAAGGACAAGGACAAGGACGTGGCTTTTTGGTAATGGATTTTCTTTTTCTTGCTTTTAACGCAAAAGGCCGAACTAATGATAATCAACCAATGAGGAGGCAGCTTTGTCAGGCACCGAATTCCGATACGAGTACCCTAAATTATCCAACAGTCAGTGGTGGACCCCACTTGTTTCTCACGCGGCTTCGCTTCGGCTGCCCTTCTTCATCCAATTACGACGCGTTCAATATTTTCTTCTAATTAACTCAAACTTTAATTTATTGAATTAATTCTATTTCTAGCAGTCAATCAACGGCATTTAAGAATGTCCCTCTTCCTTTTAATTGAAAGAACATCGTTGTTTTTCTCCTTCTTATTCATGAACTTAATGAAATTTACCACAAAATATATATTAAGTTACCGAAGATTTGAAAGAAACATAAGTAATCAAGGATACTAACATAGACGTCTTTTTTGTCAAAAATACTAACCTTGAGTAGAGCCTCCTTATCACCAAAAATATCCAAAAAGATGTATTTTGGTGTATATTGTTTGTTGATAACATTATTTTAGTATATAAAATAAAAGAAGGTACTAATGTAAAGTAAAACTTTGAAAGGATATGCTAGAGTTGAAAGGATTTAAACTGAACAGAACTAAGACTAAGTATTTAAAATGTAACATTTCGAGCCAGAGGGTAACATCTGATGTGGAGATAAAGATTTATTTAGAAGTAATATCATGGAAATATTATTTTAAGTGCCTTGAATCCATCATCCAAAGCAATCGTAAGATAGATAAAGGTATAGTTCACTGTATCAAATCAAGGTGACTTAAATAAAGGAGTGCATCAGGAGTTTTATATGGCAATAAGATATCACTCAAGATAAAAAGCCGGTCATGTTCTATGAGGGGTAGAGTATTAGTCTATCAAATAGGAGTATAGTCATAAGTTGATAGTAACAAAGATGAGGATGCTCCATTGATGTATAACCTTATAAGCAATGATAAGGGCAAAAATGTAATGGTTAGAGATAAACAGAGAGTACCAATGTTGGTGGTAAATTAAGAAAGACAATAAGATTATACTTAGATATTGTAAGCAAAAAAAATTAAAAAAAAAGGAAAACCTAAGAAAAATTAGGAAGAGGTGATTAATAAAGATATGTCTTTGTTAAATTTACTAAAGACTTGGCTCTCAATAGTAAACTTTGGTGAATTATGACACGACTAAAATGTCCTACATAAAGAGGTTTTTTCCCTTTTTTCATGGCTTTTGAACCTTTCTTTTGATTCTGGTGTCTTGTATTTAACCTGAACACTATTATCTATACTATTTTCCTCTTAGTTTTTTTTGTTATTTTTAATTTTTAATTTTTAATTTATTATTTATCATTTATTAGTATTTGTATTATTTGTATTTTTCCTATATTATTTCTTTTTATTTGGATTTTGGATTTTCTTATTCTAAATTATTCTATCAATTATTTTTAATAAAATTATTTGTTTAAATTTTTGGTTTTTGTTTTCTTCAAATAATTATTAATTTTTTTATTTCTTCATCTGGGACTGTCGGAAATAGTCTATCTATTAATTAGGATTAAGGCTATGTATTACTAGGCCTCTTCAAACCCTGCGTCTTAGTGAGATTTTTATTGAAATATTGTTGTTGTTATTGTTATTATTAGAGAGCTTTCTCATCTAATATGGAATTTTTAAGAGTATAAGAAAACTCTTGTCCAACAAAATTCTTGATTGGCTATCTAAAATTGCATGACTCTTATAACATTTTTTTAAATTACAAGTTCACATCTATCCATGTAAAACTGGACCTCTAATGACTCTTATCCTTCAAGTTGAGAAACACAAACATCTTTCTTTTTATTTGTGCTTATTGTTTGGGATATTTAGAGTCTCATTTTAGGGTTAGAGTTTAGGCTATATCACCTTAAATACTTCTTTAAAGAACTAATTTAATGCATGTTTTAGCAAGCTATAATTTCTTAGTAGTGAAGATGTAGCTAAGTTAGCCAAAAGTCTATATCATTGATAATGTTATGCACCACATTGTAAAATGGTAGTCGCATCTCATTTTTAAAGTTGTCATAATAGGAACTAATCTATAAACTTGGGATAACATGCCCTTTCAGACTCAAGCTATTATAACCGTCTTAAATATGACTAGAATATTTTAGTATCAATATGAGTAGAAATAGGACCATTTTATCGAGATAAGCCTGATCCAAAAAATCAAATACAAAAATATAAAGAATGATATGAATTGTCACACTCTTAGAAAAAGATATGATTGGTAGCGATAAGATTGTAAATTTGATCATTATTAGCAAGTTAGATAAGAACACAAATCTTTGGAGAACCTAAAATAAGAGTTTATCTAAAAGATTGAAGAAAATCTCTCTAAGGGTTTTGATTGATCACTAATAACGATAAGTTATATAATTACATCAATAGGAAAACCCTTTTGTAAACATAACACCTTAAGAATTAAAATCGTAAAGGAAAGTACATTCTTGATATAATCCAATTAGGAAGCACCTAATAACTTTGAAAATAAAATCCCTATATAAACAAAAATATAGAATCTCAAATAAACTAAAACTCTTAATTATGCAATTTAGCGTTTTCCAAGAAGTATATTAACATAGGATTTGTTTTGAAACTTTAATGCATAAAAATAAGGATGAGTCGGCACTAAATTGCTTTTGTTTCTCCAATTTGTAAAGTCAATGGAACAACAATATCAAACATCAGATGTCACTGTTGCTGATTACATTATGTAATCTTATTCCTCACTTTGCTCCTTCAGTTAGATCAATATTATAGGCTTCAATTTATTCTCTTGAAGAAGCAAAGCTTCACTTATTGCATAAAGATCTACCATTAGATCATTGAAAGTTTCTTTGGCCTTGTTTACTATACTTTTTGTCAATAACCCTCCAACGTTCTTTAATTGATCTCCAACAACTTTCCACTCTTAAGTAGTAGATGCTTGATTCTCATCAGTTCTCTTATTCTCAGAAATTTTCCTTAAATCAACATATTTATTTACAAGATCAAAACGTTTTTGATACCTAGCCAATAATACTTATCTCATATCCCCTATTCTTGCTACTAAACTCACTCCATTTCTTATATGTCTATCTCTCATTTTTTCCTTATCTAAAAAAGATTGAATTATCTCCAAGTATTTACATTTGTTGCTTTCCTTTTAATCTCTCTTGCTTACTTTCATAAATCTTGCATTAATCTCTATAGACTTGCTTTTGTGATAATAGAATAACGGTAATTGATTTGCTATTTATGGTCAAGAAATATCTATTCTTATAACCATCATGTATAACTCACTGATTGAATTGCTAAGGATACTATAAAAGAATGTAACCTGCTTAAATAGGAACCATATCATATTACACCTTATCCTTATAACTCCAAATTGAGAAAGAAATTAGAACTTGCTTTGTTACCTTAAACTTTTTACTTTCATCCAACCATTGCAAATTATATAGTTTAAGGTGTTTTATGGTTTGTAATTCCCACTTTTTCACTAACTCCACACTAGATACATTAGCACACCCCTTTAATATGATCATACTACAAACTTGATACCTGATTAAACAACTTGCATAAAATAGATTGTCCTATTGTTCATTCATATCATCCCCTCTCGCATACATACTTAATGCTATCTTAGTGACCAATAAGTTTACCTCTTTGGGCCTCTCAATATACTTATTATCACTAGCTTCTTCCAAATTAGATATATCTCCATCTGCCTCCTCTTCACTCTTAGACATATACTCTTTAGTTTCCTTTAATATCATAACTCTCTTGTTGGGATATTGTAAAGTTATCATATGTCCTCTCCTCAAGCATTTGAATCCATGGATATAGGTACCATATTGTACTGGTTAGAAAATAATACGATACCTTCTTGTTTAGTACTATTTTATAATACTAGACGGTATTGACCTATACCAAACGATATTGATTGAAATTGAAATACCAGTCAATTACTAGAATTAATTGAAAATTTGAAATCTTTAGGATTGAATTGAAAATTTTGAAAACTTGAACCATAAAACCTAATCATCTGCCATCTATTACTGTGTTGCTACCTCTCTCTCTCATTCTCCTCTCCCAATAGTCTTCGTTATTGCCACCCATCAGTTATCCTCCATTTGTCCCAACTGTCATCTTGTCCATGTTGCATCACAAACATGTCGCATTGTCACAACTCACATGCCACCTTTTGTTATCAAATGATGTTAGGCATTTGATTGTGGGACTATTATGATTTTTTAAGATAGGGTTGAATGTAAAATTATAAGTTATATAATTGTTGGACTATTTTGTAATTTTAAAAAGTTCAGAGACTATTTTATAACTTTAAGAAATTATCCAAAATGGTACCTGATATTGATCAGTACCAGTACAATACTATATTAGAATTAAATTTGGTACCGATACTATTATGATTTTCAGTACAATACTATATTAGAATTAAATTTGGTACCGATACTATTATGATTTCATAACATTGCTTAAAGCATTTGACATCTTGATTCTTAGTTATTGAAGAGCAATCAGTCTTAACTTTCTATCCACTTGGTTTTTGTACTTTTGGTGTAGTTACTTCATATTTAGACTTTGAAGCCTTGTCATCCTCTTTATCTGTAGTTTACTCCATAATGAAGAACACATATTAGAAAGACCAGAGCAATTAATAGGCCTCTTTTTGGGTTGTCTTTCTACCTTTATGGCCATGTAAATTTCATCCTCTAACTCCATCTAATAGTATAGCTTGATAACATTAGTAATTTCTAGATTTAGTCTTCTAATGAAACAAGTCATTATAACTTCTCTATCTTTATCTATTACACTCTAACCATGATAATCTACAACTCCATGTGATACTCCACACTCTTGGAGTCTTAAGTTAACATTTGTAACATTTGATAGAGATTCATATATAGGAACTTGGTACAAAATGCATCCTCATCACCACTTTTATCTCCTCTCACATTTTAATAGTAGTTCTTAGTTCTTTCTCCTTATGAAATTTGTTGATCCCATTAATTCATAATATAATCACTAAAGTTTATGACTATCAGTTTAACCTTTTTCTCTTATAAAGATTTGTAACAATTAAATACTAACTTTATACATTTTCTGACTCCAATTAGGCATTAGGTTCTATCTTACTTACAAAAGGTGGTATCATCATCTTAATACTACTCATCTTATTATCTATACTTTTTTTATACCCTCTTTTATAGTCTAATCTAAATCTAGCCCCTCTTTATCTCCTCGTTCTACCTCCTCTTCCATCTCTTTCTCTGCTATCATTTAAGTTTAACTCTCCTAAGTATTGGCAGCATTATCAACCTCTTCATAAACCTTAAAGTCATATATTCTTGCCTTTATAAGTGAGTTACGTGTTAGAGTAGTTATGATAGCTTCATATTTTCCCACGTATCCCTAACTTCACTAAATTGTCTAATGATTCGCTCGTATTGATCCTCAAAAAGACTAATGTCAAACAACAAAATGTCACCAATGTAGATTACACTCTATAACCTTGATCCTTAGCTTATTGCTTCACTTAAATCAATATTATAGGCTACAATTCATTATTTTTAAGTAGTAAAGTTTCACTCCTTACGTAAATATCTACCATTAGATCATTGAGAGCTTCTTTAACCTTCTTTGTTCCAAATAGAATTAGTACTTAATTGTTACAAATTTTTATAAAAGCTTTGTGATTTATTAATGTCACTCATCAGACCTTAACGTAAAGAGGTATGCTATACTTGACCAACAAATCTTTGTAATCAACAGGTCTAAGAATCCTATCATGCTTCTTAGCTTTATAGTTATCTATACTCCTTGGTATTAACTCTATGGCCAAAGGTCAGTTATCCACATCCATTACTCCAACTTGTATTGCAATATCAACAAAGGATCCCCTAGACCTATTCTTAGAAGAAGACCTTAATGAACTAGTAGACTCGCTACCTTAGTCATTATTACTAGAGTGAGACATGCATGAATGTACCTTTTGACGTAGAATGAATAAAGTAAAGAGTGAGATGTAACTTTCAGGTAAAACACACTTTCAAGTCACTAATAGGTTACCCTTAACTTGCGCATGTTGTAGGTTTGTCTAAATGAAGATTTAGAAACAAAACGTGATGTTTAAAGATGGAAATCCTCAGATATATATAGGAACAATCAATGATTCAGAACAAGGTGAAATAGAAGGTTAAGATCGTGAGACCATTCTACTCTTTGAGAACTCACTCTTTGAGAACTCTAGCTAGGAGTTTCTTGTCCATAGTTAATATGAGGCAACTTGTCAATAAGGCCTCAATATTTAGGCGAGCATTTGATTATATGATAAACTCAAATGCCTATTGATCTTAATTCAACTATAATTTTATTAAGATATACGAGGACAAATAATATATGTAAGTTGAATTTATAGACTTTAGGAAGCTCATGTTTGAAAGGATGGACAGTGGATCTACCTATTTATTGGGTCTCAAGAGACCTACGATGTCTTCCATATCATGTCTTATCCATGCTATTACATTTACTTGTGTATTATGTTATGTTATGTTTAGGTAAGGTATTAGACCATGTATGTTTTCCCCTTCTCCATATATGTATCCTTATTATATCAAAGGAGATCTTAACTTGGAACGTTAATTATCTGACAAAATCATCTTGGTCTTAATTAGACAACTTGAGGTTAACTTAAGCATCAAAGCTCATATGTCAAAAATACACTCTTATGTAGGATTAAAATAATTGACCACATGTCACAAAAATAAGTTTAAATATGAAATTCTAATAATTTATCATTACTGGTTAAGTTTTAAACCAAACTGAATATTTTTTGTAAACTTAAATTATAATTGATACAAAAGTATACCTAGTTAAATATTAAGTCAAATTCTATAAAATTTAATATGTCATGTCTAAAACATGTGTGGATTAAGACAATTGAAACCAATCTTTAATGAGTTTGTCTTTAAAGAAATCCATCTCAAGTTTAGTATAGTGATGTTCTTAATCATCAGGTATAACTTAAAATAAATGAGATATAAATTCTCTTTTTAGAATGGAATTCTTTTTGATCACTTAAAGGCAGCGTCTTTACAAAATAGAACTCAAAATAATTTATAAATATTTTAATTTTAGTAGATGAGATCAAATTCTTAAAATCTCAGTAGTTTTTTTTTTTTGAATAAAAGGTAATATATTCAATTAGACAAGGTGAAACAAAAGTTTACAAAATTGGAGAATACAGACAAGAGGGCTTAACCCCTAAAAAGGACCTAGCTAAGCAAGAGTATGCATTAACTAAACAGAGTTTTGCATCTTCTTAAGGATAATACAAGTCGGTTGGACTGAGGTGTGATAAGCAGGCCTTCCTCTAAAATTGTCTCAGTTGAGTTAGTTTTAACTACCACAGTGAGGTCATTCTTTGGGGGTTACTACATGTTTGTGCTTGTAAAGGAATAAGTGCATCCTGATTTGATCCTGAATGATTATCGATAGCTACTGTGTAGTGGAAGTAATATATATACTTGACTATATGGTTGTTTCTCTCCTTCCAAATGCCCAACACAAAATAAGCTAAAGATCATGTAAGTATTAACCAGACATCACCTTTCTGGGGGAGCTTAAGTTGAATACTCCAATCCATGATATCATAATAGATTACAGGGGACTTGGGGATATCACATTTCATCATGATGAATCTCCAATTCTAATTCGAAAATGTGCTGGAAAAGAAAAGATGATTATGAGATTAGGCAATATTCTTGCACAGGGTGCACCAGTTCGGGAAGCTTAGAAACCTACCAATTTGGTCTAGAGTAGCAAGTTTAATTTTAAATGCTTGCCAATGTAGGTGAGTAAGTCTAGGATTAAAGTTTTGAATCCGAACTACATGAAGCCATTGTACCTAGGGATACTCCATTTTGTATATGCTTCTAGCTAAAGACGTGGTGAATTGATCGGAAGAGGTTAGCCTCCACAAAATCTTGAAGTTATGCAGGCCCATACTGTCATCTTTACACTTATGAACATTTTTATATCATTCACCAACAATTTATTTGTTATTGATTGATCTTCCTACTTTGATTAAATGCGTCTGTCGGGGATGTTAATAAAAATATTATGAAGATTGCTTGTGACTCCGATCATGGAGAGAGGATGATACAACAGTATCGTGTTCACAAGTTACTTGGAAATTGGAATGTTTACAACACAGAGAGAGCAGCTCTACTCTCTGTGTCCTGTACAGTAATACATTTTGGCTTCGCATGGCATAGGAATCAGGCAAAAGGCCGAAAGAGAGACAGAGGATGCAATCTCCGTATCCTTCACGTGGGTAACTGATGTGAAGCAGTGTCAACTAGGGCATCAAGCTAGCTACCCCATACAAGGAAAAGTACTCCATTCTCCATATGTTGCTAAACTACCATTCACATATCAGTACACCAATAACTAATATCCAAAAAGGAAAAAGACTCTCATGTAATGATAGAAAATCTTGTATATGAATACGATCATGTCACGGGACTTCTAGTTTTCTTCGTAACCCACTTAATTTCGAAAAAACAAACTCTTATCTACCTACAAATAATGCCTACAAACCTGTACCCCATCACGGGCCGCTAGAAAACAACGTGTGCTTCTTAAAATATAAGCCTTTTCCCCTATAAAACACACCACCACCACCTACGAAACTATTGCTTACCCAACAAAAATTACCATCTATTGGTTTTCCCAACTATTAACTACCACAAGGTCTCGCTACTCTCAATGGCCTTCGCTTTCCAAAACAGAGTACCTAAGGTCTTTGTTTTCTTCTTCTATTGCTTTTTCTTCAACTGCAGCTCCGTTTCCGCACAATCTTCTCCTGTTTTTGCCTGTGATGTTTCCAAAAATGCCACCTTTGCGAGTTTTCCTTTTTGTGACAAGTCTTTGGGTTTCAGTGAGAGAGTTGCGGACCTAGTGAGTAGGCTTTCGTTGCAAGAGAAAATTTTGTTCTTGGTGGACAGTGCTGGTAGTGTGAGTAGACTTGGGATACCAAAGTACGAATGGTGGTCTGAGGCTTTACATGGAGTCTCTTACGTTGGTCCTGGTACGCGTTTCTCCAATGTAGTGCCTGGAGCCACCAGCTTTCCTCAGGTCATATTAACTGCGGCTTCATTCAATACTTCTCTCTTTGAAGCCATCGGAAAGGTAGCATGGTTCATTTCTGTTATTCTTGCTTCCTTTACAAATTGTCCTAATCATTCACTTGACTGTACTTTAATAAATGGAATGAAGGTCTCCTGTTCCTTCTTCTTCAGTCTCTAATATTGTCTCTGTGCTTGTAATTTGCAAAGGGCTAGAAAAAAGCGTGAAGTTATTGAATTATTTGATGAAATGGGGTTATCTATGCTAAAAACATCTAGCCCTCGTAAAAATGCGTTATTATAAATATAAAAGGATTCCAGCTGGGAAAAGAGAGAATCTGAAAATGATGCGGTGATTGATTAGTTTATTGACTTATTCACAACGAACAGGTGGTTTCTACTGAGGCCAGAGCAATGTATAATGTGGGATTGGCAGGTTTGACATTTTGGTCACCAAATATAAACATTTTTCGAGACCCCAGATGGGGAAGAGGTCAGGAAACTCCAGGAGAGGATCCATTGCTATCAAGTAAATATGGTGCTGGTTACGTTAAAGGTCTGCAACAGAGAGATGATGGGGACAGTGATCGACTTAAGGTTGCTGCATGTTGTAAACATTATACGGCCTATGATCTTGATAACTGGAAAGGGACTGACAGATACCATTTCAACGCTGTGGTAAATGCTCTCTTCCGTTTAAGGTCTGCAAATTGCACGATTATAAATGTAACCACTACTCATCTCATTTCTATTATATTGCTTTAAATGAGTTAGGTAACACAGCAAGACATGGATGATACCTTTCAGCCACCATTCAAGAGTTGCGTTATTGATGGGAATGTTGCAAGTGTCATGTGTTCTTATAATCAGGTTAATGGTAAGCCTACCTGTGCTGACCCAGATCTTCTTGCAGGGGTTATCAGAGGCCAATGGAAATTAAATGGGTATTCTTTAGAGTCTCAAATTGCAAATTGTTCTCAGATGTTTCATCATAATGTGTCACATTCTCAAATGTTAATTATGCTTGTATGCTGACCTTCCTGCAGGTACATTGTCTCCGATTGCGATTCTGTTGACACATTCTACAAGTCTCAACACTATACCAAAACACCTGAAGAGGCTGCAGCTAAAGCCATATTGGCAGGTAGTTCCACATCCTGATGTCAATTGTTGATTCATAAGCTTGATATCTTAAAAAATGGGTATGACAGGGTTGGATCTCAATTGTGGATCTTTCCTTGGCCAACACACTGAAGCTGCGGTAAAAGCAGGACTTCTCAAAGAATCAGCGATTGATAATGCCGTCTCAAACAATTTTGCAACACTGATGCGACTTGGTTTCTTTGATGGTGATCCCAGCAAGCAGCTGTATGGAAATCTTGGGCCAAAAGATGTGTGCACACAAGAGCACCAGGAGCTGGCTCGTGAAGCTGCTAGGCAAGGGATTGTATTGCTGAAGAACACAGCAGGTTCTTTGCCGCTGTCTCCTACTGCCATCAAATCCTTGGCAGTAATTGGACCAAACGCTGATGTCACTAAAACGATGATTGGAAACTATGAAGGTATAGCCTAGGAAGTTAGAGTTGAATACAAAATAGTTCTCACCTAAACAATGCTATGTACCAAATTTTCAGGTACCCCCTGCAAATACACATCACCTTTGCAAGGATTGACAGCTTCAGTTGCAACAAAATATGTGCCTGGATGCTCAAATGTAGCATGTGCAACGGCCCAGGTAGATGATGCTAAAAGCATAGCAAAAACAGCAGACGCTACTGTACTCGTAGTGGGGACTGATCAATCTATCGAGACTGAGGGTCGTGATAGGGTTGACATTCTTCTTCCAGGACAACAGCAACTTTTGATAACAGAAGTTGCAAATGTTTCAAAAGGACCTGTAATTCTTGTTATTATGTCTGGTGGAGGCATGGACGTTTCGTTTGCAAAATCGAATGACAAGATTACAAGCATTCTCTGGGTTGGTTACCCTGGTGAAGCTGGAGGAGCTGCAATGGCTGATATTATTTTTGGCTATTATAATCCAAGTAAGTAATGACTGTTTTATCGTAGAAATGAATGCTCCTTTCTCAAATCAAATACGTCGTTGAAAATTTAAAAATCCACTAGATATGTAGTTGCATTGCATCATAACTCATTGCAAAAATTCCTTCTTGATGATGGATATTTTGAGTTTCATTAAGCTTATGATTAATCGTGTTGAAGGTGGAAGACTGCCAATGACATGGTATCCACAGGCATACGTAGATAAAGTGCCAATGACAAACATGAACATGAGACCAGATCCTTCTAAAGGCTACCCGGGTCGAACCTACAGATTTTATACAGGAGAAACTGTATTTAAATTTGGAGATGGACTAAGTTATACCCAGTTCAGCCACAAGCTGGTTAAAGCACCTCAACTAGTATCTATCCCTTTAGAAGAACAACACATTTGTTACTCATCAAATTGCAAGTCAGTGAACGCAGTTGAAGAGACTTGTCAAAACTTAGAATTTGATGTTCATTTGAGAGTAAGAAATATGGGAAGAATGAGGGGAGGCCATACAGTGTTCTTGTATTCTAGTCCACCATCAGTTCATAACTCTCCACAGAAGCACTTAGTGGGTTTTGAAAAGGTACATATGAATGGTCAAACAGATGCTCTGGTAAGATTTAAAGTGGATATTTGCAAGGACTTGACTGTCGTTGATGAGGTTGGAGGCAGGAAAATTGCCTTGGGGAATCATACACTTCACGTTGGAAGCCTGACTCATTTCTTTGCTGTGAGGATTTAAGTCTCCAATTCCTCTGATGCATCAAGTGATTTGATTTCTTGTCATTCCTTCATTCTGACTTTTGAAAGGGTATTGTGAAATTGTCATGAATTGTGAATAGATTGAGAGGTCGGAACGATTTTCTCAATTAATTCATATCATCAAATTGTTCAGGAATAAAAAAAAAACATTGCTGAAGTAGATTTTACTTCAGCAAATTGTAGTTGTAGAAAATCAAAGAAACTGTTGATTCTTAATTTGATGACTGGTAAAAAGGAGAGAGTGGTAAATGATTTTTAATCGGACGACTGAAGAGCACCACAAATGAAAGTGATGATAACCAATAACGAGGTCCTAAAGGGCCTTTTTGACAATTAACATATTGAATTAAATATTAACTTATTCTATCAATATTCAGCTAACAGTTGATTACATCAGTTAATTTGACTAGAGATAACATTAGCTATTTATTATAAATATTTGGTAAAATTAGTTGTTTAGTATTAATTGTTTAAGTATAAAATGACTTATGAATGCATGACTTAAAAAATAATTGATAAGGTCATGATTAGATATTTAATTTTATAAAAATTAAGTTTTTTTTTACTATAATAAAAAATGGAACATTCTTAAAGTTTTGTCATTGTAGTATGTTTTTTATTTTGTATCCAAAAAACTTATTTCATTAGTAAAATAATTTTGTCACTAGCATAATACATACTCCCAAGTTTTGTAACTCAAAAACTTACTTCATTGTAATTTTTTTTAATCATTGTAGAATACATGCATAATTTTTATTTATGCATGATTTTTAGTTTGAATTATCCATAATATCACTATAGCATAATTAACATAATTCAAAAATTATAAAAGGAGGGTATAATTGAGTTTTTACCTATTAATTTTTGGCTGAATATAAAAAAAAGCTCTTCTTATAAAGCTTTTCTAAAATCAACTTGTTGTGTTTAAATAAGTTAACCAATCAGCAATTCATCAAACACATTCATTAGCTTTTAAAGATGGCCAAACAACTAACTTGTGTCAAATCAGCTAAAAAATAACTAATAAGATGTTTGCTAAATGAGCCCGTAATATGAAAGTTTCATTGACGAGGATTAAATGACAATCAGACACATACATAAGGGTAACTTGACCCTTATGTATGTGTCTTGGAATTTGGAACTTGACCCTTACTTCTCTACGTCCATTTCACTAAAGTAGCTATCGATTGTTGTTGTTGGATGTTAAGCTTGCTAATTCGTTGATAGGCCCTTACTAGTCTGCTTAAAATAGAAATATAGGGTGAGGCTATAAAATTATCACTTATATAATTGTTAGTGTTAATATGAAATCTGGGCATGTCAGGGAGGAATTCCCTTAAAATTTGTACCTAACTTCTTATCAACAATATAGATGGCCTTTAGAAAACTTAGAAAATGAAGTTCTAAGCTTCCAAAATACTAAAACATATTGAAATAAGGTCTGAAGTAAAGAAAACAATTGATTATAGAAAAAAGAGAATCATAAACTATAAAAGGGAATTCAAAATAACAAAGATAAATGCACAATTTAAAGAACACTGAAAAATAGTTAAATGTTTTTATAGAAGGCTAATTTTTCTCTATGGAGATTAGTTTTATTTTCTTATGATTGATTTTTTTTTATGTTGTCTAGTGCTACGTATGGTTGCTGTCTCCGTTATGCGGAGACGGAACAGAACAAAAATTAGAAGACGAAATAGAACAAAAATTAGGGACAGTGAGGTGCTTGATTGTGATGAGCATAACAGATAAAAATAAAAAATAATCATAAGTACAAAATTTATAATAAAAATAAATAATAATAATAATCAAAACAAAATTTATAATAATAATAATAATAATAATAACAACAACAACAATAATAATAATCAATACAAAATTTATAATAATAATAATAATAATAATAATAATCAATACAAAATTTATAATAAATAATAATAATAATAAAATAATAATAACAATAATCAATACAAAAATTTTAATAATAATAATAATCAAAACAAAATTTATAATAAATTAATAATATAAATAAGAAATTAACAATAAATAATAATAATCAAAACAAAATTTATAATAATAATAATAATAATAATAATTAATAATAATAATAAGTACAAAATTTATAATAATAGATAATAATAATAAATACAAAATTTATAATAATAATAATAATAAGATAATTAATTTCGTATAATAAAATTAATAATAAAAATAATATTAAAAATAATAATAA
>JANZLH020000015.1:1290686-1303911 GCA_026770325.2 Erythroxylum fimbriatum | reverse complement strand
AATTATTATCAGTGATAAAAATACAACTATATTAATATTAACAACCAAACATGTTTTTGTTTGTATTTGAAAAAAAACAGAAACAAAAAAACTGAAAATGGAAACCGAAAACTACAACAGAAAAACAGAAGTAGAACCAAACGGCTCCTAAGTTATAACGTGTTTTATTTTTTATAAACATTCATGGACACGTGTCATCCATTGTTTACAATAAATTAATTGAGAAAACATCAATTTAAATTAAGTAATTATTTAATTTAATAATTATAAGACTTTTTTTAAAAATAAATCACATAAAATGGAGAGAATTCTTAAAATAGCGGGACGTGATCCTCTGTACCTACTCTGTGTCCATTACATCTGAGCCTTCTATTTATATGGGACCCACATAAATAGAAGGCTCAGATACAATAGGCACAGAATAGGTACAGAGGAAGGGGTACAAAAGATTTGAAGGCAAAATAGCAAGTACTGTACAAGAAAACGCGAAATAGCTACGAAGGGAAATTAAAATGACACAAACGCGACGAGCTCGCATTGTGAAGTACGTTACTTTTGTCTTGGACAATAATAATAATAATAATAATAAATAAGTAAAAAATACAACCAATTTAGTAAATTCAACTTTAAAAATTTAAAATCTTTTAAATTTTTCCTTCGATATATTTTAATAAATTTTGATGTTAAAAATCGATTAATTTATTAATTAATTATTTAATAATTTTAAATTAATAAATTTTTATAAATATAATTAATTAATTATTTTTTATTTAATAATTATTTTTTAATTGCATTTCAAATTATTCGATAGACAAAGGCAATCTCTTTCAATTATATTTTAAATTATTTAATTTTATTTAATTTTTAGTCAGTTTTATAGTAGTCTAATACTAGTAAAACTTTTTAAACTTTAAACATATTGTCTTATCAGTTTAACTTTTTGGCTATTTTTAAAAAAAAATAATAAAACAAATGTGCCCCTTTTAGGGTATATTTAGTTGGGTAGTTATTAATGAAATTGAATATAATATAATATAATATTATTTCATCGCTTAAAAAGCAGGATTTATAATGAAATGGAATCGAATAGGAAGAAAGATGAGGGTTTATAATGGAATGAAATGAAATAGGATGGAAGAGGAGAATTTCACGTTACATCTCATTTTATCTTAAGCGATAAAAATAAACTACCTCCGACTTGAGGAGTTTAGGATTGAATGTAAAATGATAAACAACATTTCACTATATTATATTATAAACCCTTATTCTAAACAATATTTTATTATATTACATAATGAACCTTTTCATTATTTCTAAATAATTATTTTTTAATATTACATTCATTTATATTTTATTATATTATCAATCATTTCTTTCTTGTTTCTTTCCGTTAAAAACTTTACGCAAATAGCCTTAACGAAATAAAGAGTTCAAATTGTAATTGACAATCAGCAGAAAGAGCTAAGGACAGTCGGTCCATTTTGCTTTCTTTTTCTAAAGTAAGAGAAATTCTTTTTTTTATTCCCATTTTGACTTAAAATTCAATTAAGGAATTCAAGTTAAAGTTTAACTTGAGAACTATTCTAAATCCAAAGTATACCTAAGGCTCTTTTTTGTCGTTTTAAAAAATATTTCAGTCAACGATAAATAATAATTTAAGTAAAAGATACAAACTTTTTTTTATAATTTTCTTCTTTTATATTTTTGACATTACAATTCGACTAATTAAATTTCATTAATAAAAAAGAATTTAATTCAATTTCTTAAGTTTAGTTTAAATTAATTAAAAATTGAATGGAGGGGTTGTTTTTTTTTAATTAACGGGGAGAATCGAAAATAGCTAACACTACAAGTCGAGTGATACAGAATCCCGACATATTCTCGAGGAGGAAGAGGTGGCACTTAATAGGTGGATTAATAAAAGTGTTGGTTCCTAAATGAAATTGTGTGGTATAATTTGCAAACCAGTCTGCGCATTTATTACTTTTCAATAAATGTGGAGATGAATAACCGTCCAGTTTCAAGTGAACAGTACATGAATACTCTGAGCTAAGAGATTGAGAGCCATAAAACGGCTAGCCGCGGACCGCAATCGAGTCCACTTCGAGTTCAATAGAGGGGTTGTTTTAAACGTTGAGAATAATCAAAACGACGAGCGTATATGGATTTTGGTCCGTACAGAATAGAGAATGCAGAGCTTTCTGGTCAAACTTGACCTGCATGCTTGCTTCTTGGATGTAAAGATAAGTCGTTCCTCTGTGCAAAAAAGTCTCGAGAGACCACCACAAGCTCTGTTCTCCAAAGTCTCTGTTCGAGAAATATCGCGCAGCTGGGGATACCTCGTGGAGGGTCAAACCTCTGACTGCAGTTTTACTTTCCCATTCGTTATTATTTTCGTTTCTTTCTTCTCAAGGCAAGAACGTGGAAGCCAGAGGATAGGTATGGATGGGGAGGATTAGTGTTGGTGAGGTGGAGTTTGAAATCCAGAGCGGTCATATTCTGGGTTTTGTTCATTTTTTTCCACAGTTGACTAACACTTATTCAAAGCTTTGTTCTTTGTTTTCTGTTTTTCTTCTCATATGTTAATGGAGAAGTAAAGTAAACGAAGCAAGAACTAAGAAGTAGCCGCGGAATTTCCGAAATCTGCCGCTAGAAATACTTTCACATGAAGCCTTCAAGCACTCCCCTTTTTGGTTCTCTGCATACCTATTAACTGATGCCTTTCTTCAACAAACAAATCTGGGTTTCTTCATTCTATTATTCTCCATCTCCTCTGTTCTCTGTCTCTAAAACAGAGGAGGTTGGGGGGAGCCCCTGTACTCCAAAGAAAAACAGAGGAAAGTCGTTTGAGCAGAAGAAACTTACGCGTCAGAGGAAGATAAGGCATCTGAGTGATCAAGACCTGGGCTGGCCGGAGTTGACTCATTTGCCGCCTGCTCCTGACGAGCCCTTGCATAGTCCATTGTCGGTCCTGCCGCAACCACTGCCTCTTCCTGAGTCAACCTCGAATAGGAGACTATTACAGGAGTCTTCTTGTTCAAATTTAGGAGAGGATCATCCGAGGTCGCCTGTAAAAGGACCCAACTCTGCTTTTCAGAGGTTAGATTTTATCCCGGTGGTCCTTCTTTCTTATAATAATAGCATACGTAACTTCTTCTGATTGATTTGGATTCTGAGTTTTAGCTCTGTGTAGATGATCAAAACAGTTCTGATTGTTCTAGGGTTTCTAATTGTTTCATGTGATGTTGCCAATGGTTTTGATTACTGACTGTGAATGATCATACTGCAATTCCATACTACTTTTGTGTATATGTAAGTAATGTCTGACGCAAAACCCTTCAAATACCCGGAACAGGAGGGATCAAATTGTCACAAGGCCTGCCAATACTTCTAGCTGTAGTGGTCCTCGAGTTCCAAATGTCCAAAGAAACAATCGGGAACTAAAACTGAGAATTCCTGCCAGAAGTGCTCCAACAAGTGGTTTCTCAAGTCCAGCTATCAGTCCAAGGAGATCAAGCTGCGGTGATATTTTCCTCCATAACATGTCACCAGACTTGTCTAAATCTACGAATCGCGGTCGACGAACATTATCTCATGATCTAAATCCTGAAGGTGTTAGTTGCAAATGGAACTGCAATTCATCTCCCCAAAGTGCTCCAGCAAGTGGTTTCTCAAGTCCAGATCTCAGCCCCAAAGAATTAAGCAAAAGGGAAACTTTAACCCCTTGTGTGTCCCCTAAAGAATCTCGAGTTCCATCACGTCTGGAGGTTCCGGACTTGGGTAGAGTTGTTAGTCATGCTTTCCAAAACTCACCTCAAAGATCTCTGCAGAGTAATAATCATTGTTCACATTGTAGTGCTACATTTCAAAGTCCCCAACAAAGGCCCAGATTCTGCAATAAGGTTTCATTCCCAATGCATTCGAGACTAACCGAGGGGAGTTGTAAGGAGAGGCCTGAAAGTAGTAAAAACGTCAGTTCTTACCCATTGCCACTTCCTCCTGGAGCTGCTATGTCTCCACCAGTGATGCCATCTCCATCAGCTATTATCCATCCTGCTCCAGAAAAGCCAAATTTACCCTTCAGGAAACCTCAGTGGACGAAAGGGAAACTTATCGGTCGCGGTACCTATGGAAGTGTTTTTGTCGGTACGAATAGGTACGAAAAGAAATCCTGAAAAGCTTCCATGTTTGGTGTTTCTTTCTTATAAGTGGGATGATCTTCCCTCATTGTTTGACAGAGAGACGGGGGCTTTATGTGCAATGAAGGAAGTCAGTCTCATCCCTGATGACCCTAAATCTGCTGAATGTATGAAGCAATTAGAGCAGGTGTGTCTTGTGGTCTGAAGGATTGCATCAAAAGATCCAATGGAAGAAATCTTAGGTTGCTTGCTTCGGAAGAATGTTCATTTACTGAACAGTTGTAGATTCTAACTTGCAATATTTTCTGCAGGAAATCAGAATTCTTCGTCAACTAAAGCATCCAAATATAGTGCAGTATTATGGCAGTGAAATTGTAAGTAGTACTATGGATCATCAATGATCCATTCTAGAATTTGGGTTGTTAATCTTTGCATATTTATCTTAATTTGGGGGCCATTGTTTTGTCTTCAGGTTGATGATCACTTCTACATATACATGGAATATGTTTATCCAGGTTCAATCAATAGATATGTTCAAGAGCATCGTCAGGATATTACAGAATCTATGGTTCGCAATTTCACACGGCATATTCTATCTGGGTTGGCTTTCTTGCATAGCACCAAGACAGTTCACAGGTGACTGTTGTATGATTAAAGACAAATGTGCAGAAAAAGCTTGATGCATTGCTCTATATAGAGGTATTCGTAAATGTTAACGATGGAAGAGTTGCGTTCTACAGGGATATCAAAGGTGCAAATTTGCTTGTTGACGCATCCGGTGTTGTGAAGCTTGCAGATTTTGGGATGGCAAAATTTGTCAGTTCTTGAACCTTTTTAAACATCTTCTTGGATTTTCTCACTGAAAGTTTCAGTCTTTCCTCTTTGTGGCTTTCTTATATTTTAGCTGTTGTCTCTGTTCAGCTTTCAGGAATGTCATACGAACTGTCATTGAAGGGAAGCCCACATTGGATGGCTCCAGAGGTATGTATATTGATAGAGTTGCTTGTAAATTTTCCTAGAGTCTAGTGTTCCGCTGCTTCAAACCATTACTTAATCTGCAGGTAATAAAAGCTGTGATACAGAAGGATGCAAACTCTGATCTTGCTTTGGCTGTTGATATATGGAGCTTGGGTTGCACAGTTATTGAGATGTTTACTGGTAAAGCTCCTTGGAGTGAGCTTCAAGGGGTAAGCCTTGATTCGCTTATATCTTCATACACTAAAATCTCTTAGAAAATTGTCAAACACTGCTCATTTCTTTCATGGTGCAGCCTCAAGTTATGTTCAAGATTTTGAACAAAATTCCACCTATACCAGAGACTCTATCTCCGGAAGGAAAAGATTTTCTCAGAGTTTGCTTTCAAAGAAATCCAGCTGATCGACAATCTGCTGCTTTGCTACTTGAGCATCCATTTCTGCAAAATTCATGCGATTTTGATTTTTCAGCTTGCAGGCACAATCTATCTGCAGCAAATTCCAAGGCAAGTAGAGAAATATCTCCAAAGGGGCTTTTTTTTATCCTTGAAAATGAAAATGGTGGCTTGCTAACTGCTCTTGGACGCTTCTACAGGATAATTTTTACTGTTCAAGGGATTACACTTGTAATAATATTGACTCGAGGGCTGAGGCCAAGCTTCCCCGGTAGAAATATTGTAAACCATAATCTGCCTTATAACAGGTAATTTGTTTTTACCTGCACTGGCTGCTCAGATGTTGACATGGTTTCATGAGATATAATCTCCATTTCTGTTCTACAACAGGTGAGGCTATTCAACTGAGCTGTCCAAGAACGCAGAGTTGTTCTGCAGCTTTTCGTGACATTCCTGAAGTCCTTCCACACCCGTCAACCATGCCACTAGTTCATAGTTCATAGACTGTCAACTTTTCTTCAAATCCTTCAAGCAGTATAGCTCATGGAGTCTGAAATAGGTAGTCTATGGTGTCCTGAGCCAATGTCCTCCCATGTACAGGCAGGTAGAAACTAGCAATTCTTTGGAAAATGACACGTTGTGTGTTGACAATACGGGCAGGTCAATTTCATTCCTCTTAAAGATACACAAGAAGTGTTTTTTAACAGAAGTTGAATCAGCTGGGATTAGGGTACTAGCAAGACATAGGATTTGGATTTGATGAACATTCATCACATTTGAAGGGGAAAGTTGTGTATATATGACTGATATTTCCTTTCCTCCTCCAATTGTAAAATATACACAAAATCCTTGCTTTTTCCCATCTTTGCCCAGGCTAACGATATTCTACAGGCCAAGCAGCTAGGAAGAAATGTAAAGGGGAGTTCTTGAAACTAGCATATTAGAAGATCAATTGGCCAGTCAAAACCTGAGGAGTCTGGTTCTGTTTTCAGACTTGCCGTGAATGTGATCATGGTAAAGATGTACTAGGATATCCAATGGCATAACTCTTAAAGAAGGACCAACGAAGAGCATACGTTCTCGATGAATTTGTCCATTAGTCAGATTCCCTGAATTGGGGTATATAATTGTCCCAAAAACTTTCGTTTATCAAATAAGGATAGCAGAAACAGATTTCAGACTGCAACATTCCGAGCAGAACCAGTTTAAAGTCCTACAAGCATTTACAAAACAATACTGGGTAGAAAAAGAGCAGGATAACACTCTATTTACAAAACAACAATTGAAGATTGTGAGGTAGGACAGGCTGAAACTTGCAAACTTTGTGATAATGGAAACCAGCAAATTAAATACAAGAGTTTGGTACGATAGGCCACCTGACATAATCTTGTGTAACCTAAAACCGGTGTAGGTGAAGACACTCGAAGCAAAGGTGAAGACAATCGAAGCAAACGGAACAAGCACCGAGTGAAAAAGGGAAAAGAAGAGAAGCTCTCCATCTTATGCTTTAAACCAGAGAAAATTACATGGACTCAAACAAATGCTACAGGCGATTCCTTTCATCATAATACAATAATCAAACTGCAATTCATGGAAATGAGCATATGAGCGGGGTTGAAAATCATAACTCGTCTAAGCCTCGAAGAAACCTGGAATGTGTATGGCTTCTTTAAAAAGGGAAATTTCAGGTTTTGTTCGGGCCAGATGACGAAACTGGTTTAAGCACAGCTCCAACGAACAGTATGGCTGGGGACATATCCTCTCTTATAATGAAAAGGAAAGGATGGTCAGCCACAAAAGTTCTCTCTGGAGGTTTATATGCCCTCATATCAAACGCCATACATGCGACAGTAGCAGCAGCACATTCTGCACCTTTCTCGTTGATTTCAATAAAGGACTTGTGAATCATGACCGAAACGTATTGTCCCCGTGGAGGCATTAGTTTTGGAATCTCTGTGAATTCTGCTGAAGTTTCAAAGGGTAATGTCTATCCCAATTCTTTCAGGTTCTCTGAAGCATCAAGCCCATAAGAAAACTTGAACTTAGGAATCCAGAATATGTCCAAGGGCACAATATCGAGCTCAAAATGTTGATGCAAAATTTAGGATTGGAACTGATAATCTCCATTAGTTGCTGCAATCCATCAAGCTCATGTGGGAGAAAGATATACATAGAGAGAATTGCCTAGTATCTAGATCATTTCGCTACTGCAGCTTGAGAAGTTTGAAACTTTCATATGATTTATAGAGCTGATGTACTTGGTTAGTCATGAAAGGCACATCAACAGTTTCACCGTTCAGGAGGTAGAAGGTTCTCTCTCGAAGATGATGCGTCAAAATCAGGGACCCAAGACCCTTTTAAGTAGAGAGCATTTGCAATTAGTAAAGCTGTATAGTTTTCCGTGGAAGGGGTGGCTTAAGCATTTCCTTAATGAGCCCTTTGGTTGCATTACAGACCCAAGCATTGATATCGTCCCCCACTTTGTCAGCCTACAAGAAGAAGAGTGAAAAGAAGAACAGATTAAAGATTCGATCATCATGAAACAAGATAGGACAACAGATTAAAGATTCGCTCATCATGAAACAAGATAGGGCACATCAAGTTACAATGAAAAGATAGAACTAGTAAGATCAAGATAGTTGGGAGGTACCTGATTCACAAAATCAACAGATTCGATCTGAGCCTTGTAAATATTGTTTATATGTTGCTGATAAGAATCCTTGAAATCACAAGTTGTTGGATATCCAAATTCCATTAACAAATGACGGTAACAGGTCTCCGTCAGGACGGGTTGGAGCTGTTGCATTTGGCTTTGCCTCTCTGGTAGACGCGACATTCATAGGCTTTGAAGCCTTAAATCGAACATCTTTAAGGTTGTCGACAGTGAAGCAGCTGCTCCAAAGTACACGACCAGAAGATCCTAAAGCCAACATGCTCAACAGAGGATCCAACGACAGAGGAGAGCACATCACATTTTCGCCAACTGACCTGTTCTTTGTCTCACTTAGAATAAGTCTGCACGACAATTCCACGCTAATGTCCCTCATCGCAGCCTCCTGGGAATTTAAGACGAGAGTTCAACTAAATTCATAATGATTTTCTATTTGATCTAAAAAATAAGGTAAATGGTTATCATAATAAGTACCTGAGCATCAGCCATCATGGAGTGGGTTAAGAGGAAGCATTCTCCTGCTTCCTTATGCATATCCATAGGATCCTCTCCGATCAAAAGCGGTTTCACGGCTTCGGTATTTGAGCTCGGCAAAGGAGAATCGAATTGTTCCGTTCAATCCATTCCTCTGGCGGTACGCAACCGACTCTTACATAAAAGGCTGTTTTTGAATAATCCTAATTTTTATGTTATAATCATAATCACATCTAACATTTTCGTATTAATTGTTCAATTTGGTTTTTAATTTTTTAGTTCAATTTATTTTAATAACTTTTATTATTAAAAAATAATCATTTTATTAATTTATTATTTTCTAATTAACAAGTTCTTATATAATTAATTATTTTTTATTTAATAATCTATTTTTTAATTAAGCTTCAATTTATAATAAATAAGGACAATTCTTTCAATCATATTTCAAATTCTTTATTTGTATTCAATCTTTAGTTGGTTTTATAAAGGTATAATATCGGTCGAACCTTTTAAACCTTAAACCTCTTGTCTTATCAATTTAACTTCACGTTTTTTAAATATTGATAATAATAATAAGGATTTTTCACTTTTCACTCCTATAGTCCTATTTTCTTTTATTGTAGTTAATAAGTAAATTTTGAGCAAAATTAGGATTATAAAATAAAATTGTAATGCAACTCAATTTTTATTTAACAATATCATAGTAAATGGTATAAAGAGATATGAAAAAAAATAAAATCCTAAAATTATTTAATCTATCTAAATTTTAACTTAAATATAAGTAAATATTAGTTATCTTCTCTATTTTACGTGGTTGTGATAAAACTGAAAATTTTAAAAATAGATATTTTAATTATGATTTTTGACTCTCTTCTTATTATTTTAATTTATATTTTTAATAAGATTTTGTTTAAGTATTAAGATTTTAGTTACACTTTTGTTACATAATTCGTACATCACTAAACAAGAGTTGGAATTTATTTTAATCTCTTATTTCATGTTTATTAAATAATTAATTTTGAATTTTATACATTCTAAATATTGTATAGTAATTAATAATTATTTTCAATTTTGGATATCTATTTATTTTTCAAATAAACACTCAGATCAGAAGCTCAATATATAAATCAGGTACACATAATCGGTAGTGAACTAGTGATCAGTAGAACTTGGGCTTATCTAACCTCTGCACTCTGTCATCAATCAAATGCAGAGAATTCATCTCCATTACCAAAAGCAACCAAAAAAACACGCATTCTTTCACCCTGAAGTCACTACATTAGGTACATACATGGAGGGACCAAGTGGAATCATCCAACCGTAAATCGACTTTGCCGTTGTCCCTCGGCAATTCGAAAATGGAGCATTTAAGTTGCCCTTAACTTGGTGGAAAGATCAGATTGCTTCACCATCATTTCTTCCACACTGCTTTCCTCATAATGAATACTCTTGAAACCTTCATATTCGAAAAGCCAACTTATTTCGCATCAACCAGGAGGGAAAAAACCGCGAAGAAAATGAAAGGAACAGAACATTCAAAATAAGTTTTGGTTCATGGTGTCTGCATATGATAATCCTAAAGATTATGATGAAAGTACCGTGAGATAGAATTACCCTAACCATCAGGGACTGTGGGGTCTCTTCATTTTGAGAAGGTGAGAAACACCTGCTACTACATGTAGGCGGCTGCTTGGAACACCTGTCTTTGCCAATGCTCTCCCATCCTTGTCCAACAGCACAAAGCAAGGTACATACTTTATGTCATAGTGGAGGAGCTGCGAAAAGGATCATACACAGATTCTTTCTGAATCGATACTTGTTCTTATTGACCGCAGAAGACTCAATAATACATAGGAACTTCACCAAGTATTTCACGCACTTGAATATGATAGCAATCAAGTTACAATTTCCCTACTCAGACCATGAGACCTTGAACTAAATCAACTCAAGGATTGTTTGGTTTACTATTGTAACTAAGTGAAGTACTTCTCTTCGTAGATGACTACAACAATCTTTAGACAGATGAAAATATTATGGAATATCCTCTTCAAGTTCCAAAGTATTTGCATTCAAAACGAAAACAGGATAAGAGAATGCTATGTGGTAACTAATCAGTTTCATAATTGGAAGCAAAGGCTTTTTATCCCCCGAGTTTCTTCCAGCATCAGACATCACTTAGTATCCAATATCAATGACACTTCTAAGAACCTAATTCAATAAATTTTGTCATCGATATGCAGGCTATCGATCGATCTAGAACCTCTAGCAGAAAGTGATTCATATAAGATACAGAAAAAGTAAAAATAAATCAGTTGCAAGATCCATTTTAAACTTGATATAATGGTTGCTACCTGCGGAAGTAATATACCTCAGGAAGCCACATCTCATTCTCTGCGTCTGCCATGACTATGTTGAGCCAGCTTGAATTCCTAGTCTCTACCTCCAAGACAAAATTAAGCAAGGAATTGCAAAGCATGCACTTAGGCGAGTAAAACTCAAGAACAGTGGCTTCCTTCCCACTTGCTAGGGCTGAAGCAAAGGCCCTCTGTTCTGCCTCTCCCTGTTCTTCGGGAGTCAAGACCCTTTTCTGGGACTTCATTTCATCATTTTGGTTACTTCTGGCACTCAACTGGATAGGATTGATAACATCAATCCAAGAAGTTGAGGATTTAGAGATCGAGTTGAATGAACTCGCAGCAACGGTTCCAAGAGTTTGCAAGGATTTGAACAGCCAAGGGCCCTCAAAGGTACATAAATTGGGATTACTATTGTGTTTCTGAACATCCCACGGCCATTTCAAGCAAAAAAGAGGTTGCTTAGGTGCAGAACCCATTGAAGTCTTGCTTTACCGGGTTACGGAAAATAGCTCAAGAATGGATTTGGTTAGGGACACAGAAAGCCAGGCAATATTCTGCATAAAATCAACAAAATTTCAAACCAAAACACAAAATTCAAAGCCAAAGTTGTCACTTCAAAAGCAATTATAAAACAAACATTGAATCCAAAAGCCAACTTGACATCAGATAATGGATTCTCCTAACTACCGTACCCCTAAGTACCAACAAGTGTAAAGTCCCTTCAATTTCAACCCATGAACAAGAGCATACCTGTTCGAAACGTAAATCTTCTTTACATCTAAACTTAATAGTCCCAGGTGAATTACAATTGACTAACTCGGAAGACACAAAACACAATCAGCACCACCAGAGCATATAAGCAGGCAAAAGAAAAAGAACGGTAATATATCACAGAACGATTAACTTGTAACATCAGTATACAGAAACTATGGAGAAGGAACTGTACCTTGTCTATGTTCCAATCGCCCTGAACGAACTGCACTACGTCTTCGAGAGAAGCCGGGAGGCAAGTGTTGTGCTGAACAGTGTATTGATATTACCCAAAGAAATGTTGGCCCAATTGAAGAGTTCCATGGCCCAACTTAGAGAAGTCCCTCTTCTACAACTGTGAAGGATCCCAATGGGCCGTCGGGCTTGACCCTTAGATCCGAGTCTAAATTAAAAAACAAATTATCAATATAAATAATAATTTAAATCTAAGTTTAACTAAACCTAAAAAAGCTATCCAAGTCAAAACTGGTTCATTAGATTTTTTTTTTTTTTGGTATGCTCCAACAGATACATTTATATATATACTCTACCTTATTTTTAGAGATAACAATGGCCAAGCCAGACTTGGGCTTGGGCTGTTAGGCCAGGGTTTGAGCTCGACTCAACTTGGACGAGCTATTTTTGAATAAAAATATATAAATAACATTATTTTATTCATGAGTGTCAAGTCTCGGCCAAACCAAACCTGAGCCCTAAGGCCTGATTTTTGAAAATTTTGGACTCAAGGCTCAGTGAATCCAAGCCTAACATTTATATTCATAATCAAAATTTGCATCTAAAAGTTTTATAAAAAATATATTAATTTTAAGTTTAATTTGAACATTTTCTATTATTCTTTTCTTATTCATAATTATCTTGTAATCAAAATTTAAATTGCATTTAAAAAAAATTAATTTTTGTTAATTTTATATCTAATATGAAACATTCTTATTATTGAGATCATTAAGATTTATTAAATACATAAACATCAATTGATTCTATATTTATAATTAGATAATTTGAGTAATTTCTGAAATATAATAAATAAGTAATAGGATGTAAATATATTATTTATATGATTTATTTGACCAAGAGTTAATTGACTCCAAACATAATAACATACACAATTCCAATAGAGTCAAAAGTGTAATAAACTTAAATATACACGTCGACTCGAGGAAAGCCGAGCAACTATTGGCTAACCTAAGGGCCCATTTGGTTAGATGTTAATTAATGGAATAGAATGAAACGGAATGAAATAGTTTATAATGGAATAAAATGTAATATAGTGAAAAGTTGTTTAGGAGGGACGGAAGAGTTCATAATGTAATGTAATGAAATGTTGTTTAGAAGATGGATAGAATTGAATATAATGTATAATAAATGACTATTATACCCTTATATAACATTCCCACACAACCTAGAATCGAAAATGCATAAACATTCGAATGCTATGGTTTTAAAA
>JANZLH020000015.1:1242664-1254115 GCA_026770325.2 Erythroxylum fimbriatum | reverse complement strand
TTATCAATTTAGAAAATTGACTGATTAATTACTAGATTGGTCACTTTTTAACAACAAATGTTACCGAAAAGTTAAAAACTGAATAAAAAATTATAACGGCCAAAAAGGTTGAATTTTTTAATTACTAAAAAATAGAATGCGAAGGGTTAAATTTTGATGTTGTTTTGTTTTTTTAATAAGATGTAATTATTACAAATACAGTACACAATAATTACTCATGATATTAATTCTTGAAAAGGAGTTGAAATCTTCTTTATAAAAGTGATTCTATTTCTAAGCTTCAATCTTAACTATACAATTCAAAGTGGAATTGGAGGAGATTTTTGACAAAGAAGATGAAATTTGAAGTTGGATTAGGTCCTTGAGAAAGAAGAAGGAAGGAAAGTTTGAAGGTGTCAGTGTGGTCAAATTAAAGTAAAAGTAGGTACGGTGACAATGATCTTCATGTCTGATGATTATGCTGTTTGTTTACAGTTGCATTAATCTTAAAATACTGAAAATGGTTTATGTTTAGGCATTAGTCGATTCAGATGAACTTTTTTGACCAAGATTCCCAATCCAAAACCAACGAAACTATCCAATAGAGGGAAGGGTTTTGTTAGGGAGAAGGTGGGTCATGGATTCTCACGACACTGCAGGTTTGGCAGGGAACAGGAAGCCGACAAAAGCAACGTTAAAGACTGTACTGGGACTATGACACCAGTCTGGTGATGGAGATTCTTGTTTGCAAGAAGAGTGTTATGGTTATGAAAATTATAATTTTAAGGAAATTTCTTGCATATGAAAGATGATCTGAGACTGGTTTCCGGGGAAGTTTTCTGATAAATTCTTATATTTCACAGAGATATTTCATGTCAGGACAGGAAGTGAGTCATCATTACGTATGGTTTTCCAAGGCCCCTGTAGCTTCTTCTATGCCTAAGTCCCTCTGAAGAATAATCAACTGTACTGCAAAATTCACCTTTCTATGCTTTTTAGGTAACAAAATTCGAAAACCAAACTTCCAAAAGCCTGCACCCATTGACCCGCTCGGTTGGTGTTCCTACTCCTGGGTTTCAGTTTCAGTTTCAGTTCATGTGGATGAAATGGACTGTCTGTGCCACTCTAAAAAGGTGTTGAAATGGGTTATCTTCTTCAGACAATGCATTTTTAGATTAGCCCGATTGGTCATCTGCCCGTGAGCATAATTTAATCAGCAAGCGTGGTTTCTTTTTGCATCAGGAAAATGTTTCAGCTTCTGACACACACTCACTGTCACTGACAAACAAATCAGAAACAGAACATGACATCCAATGTAGCTGTAGAGTAAATAATTCCATGAAAATGTTCTTGAATAAGTACACCCCAAAAGATTATTTCTCAAACTTAACACCACATATGTAACCTATCCACAGTCCTAGGCATAATAACACTTCTTAGGAACTGAAGTTCAACAGAACAACATTGGCGGGATGCCTTGTCTGGGGAAGAGATAACATTCATCGTTCAGAGTCCACCAAGTGAACTGAAATGCATCCATGCCTCCTGTACATATGCAAAACCATTGTTAATTTCTCTATCAGAGCACTATCTCCTTTAGTTTCAAGGAACAAACGTGTATGGATACATAGAAAACCAGACCTTTACCTGCAATATATCAAAGACTTTCTCTGCTGTGTGCTTTTGATTTGAGGTTGCACCTTTCTGCTGCAACTTATCTGGATGTAAACAGAGCAAAGCCTTCTGGTATTGTCTTTTCACTGCGTTACCTTCTATTAAGTCAACAAGAGGCACAGGCTTCCATCCACTGCCAGTCCATAGGACCTGTGTAAATACATTTCAATGTTTTAAGAAGTAAAAGAGTGTTGCAGGAATTTGTCAGGAAACATTCATAAACTGAACCCTGAAATGAAAATTTCAATATTCACAGAATCTAGAATTTGAAAACCAGCAACTGATCGTCTAATTAAATCACTCACATATTGTAAAGTAGAGAGCAAAGATCGAATGTTTCCTTCCTTCCCACTCGACCATTTTCGTATCTTTGCATCTATGGCCTGGAAAAGAAAAATGTTCTGGGGTTACTATATATATTCCAACAAACTGGGAACAGGAACATCCATTGTTCTACCAAGTATGTTATATCAATTACATGAAGATCTTCATGGTTGTCAATGTTTTGTGTGATGTTGTCCACATACTGCGTCAAGTCCTTTATCTGCTCACAAGTCAGAGGAAATTAGCCAGTCAGAATATCCAATATGAACAAAGAAGAAAGGTCGAACTGTATTTTAATGAAGTGTAGATAAATATGCAAGTATAACACACCATGAATTTTCCATAGAAAAACTCATCTGTATCTCCAAGAGTAGCTTCTGAACCATTAGGAATTGATTCTGAAAATGAAATAAATAAAAAAGTTTCCAAATTTGATCCATGGCTTGACTTAAGTTCATATGAATTCTGCTGCACTTTTACCAAATGGCCTTTAACTAGCATAAATTACCTGCGGTTGAATCTGATAAATCCTTGAGTGTAGAAGAAGATTCCGTGGACTTATACTTGTTGGTCCTTGTCTGAGGGCTTTGATCCTCAGTTAGTTGATTAGATTCGTCCACCTGAAAATTCGTAAGAAGCTTTTGAATTCTAAGACAAAAAGGAAACAAAACCTGGAAGTAATTCACTAATAAGTATCTGGAAAGAAAGGAAATATATCCATAGTTACCGTGATCGAAGCTTCTGTTATATGATTCTTGTTCGCATTTGGCAATTCCATTGTGTCATTTGGATTATTTGTTGTGATTCTTGCTTCATTTTCTCTCCAAAGCCTGCCCTTTTCTTGTCTTCTGGAGTTGTGATTTTGAGAGTTCACATCAGAGTTAGGTTTGCTTGAGGCTTCTTGGTTGAAGATTTTCACAAACTCTTGCACTTTTCCTCCAAGCCTGTTCTTTCCAAGATTTTCTCGTCTCAAGTTAGATTTATCCTCTTCTTTGTGCAATGACATGTTCCTTTCCTCACCTTCTTTCTTTGAAAGGTCATTGACATCAAAAACTGCCGATGATTTCTTGTTGCCTCTCGATTTGCTTTCCTTAAACTCATTTCTCTTTGTTGACTCTTCATATCCTGCGAGACAATTCAGGTCCAGCTTTAGATACACCACATGAGAGGCAGCAATCATGTTGTAAATAAGAGATTACCTTGCTCAGAATCGTTATCAGAGAACAAAGAATGCAGTGTTTTGGTCTCACTGTTCGAAGCTTTTTGCTTAAGCGGGTGAATTTCTTCTTCTGCTCTTCCCGACAAACCCTTGTCTGGAGCAGATTCAGATTTTGGTGCCTCCCTGGAACCCTGAAAGATGGTTTTAGCAGGATTGTCTTTAACACTGGTTTGAGTAAGAATTGGCTCCTCAACAGCCTGACATGGCTCTACCCTGTCCAATCTGCTTGCACCTTCAACTGAGCATTTATCTTTGTCAGTTTCCATCCAAGAAGACTTTATCTTTGATGACATAGCAGCATGCAATGGAGAAGCAATGGATTGTGGGGTTCCCATTGGTAATTCTCTACTCGTACCTTCACAACCTAATCTTCCATCTGTGCTCGCAGATCTCTCAAATTTAAACTTGTCTTTCGGTCTTGAATTGTTTCCTTTCCTGAAAGGCATTGGCAAGGGTACCGCTTTGCTCGCCCATTTGTAGATCGAAAAGTGAAATTGACCGCCATTCGCTGGACCCGAAACAGTGGAATCACTTCTGGTAACCTTGCTTTTCTCTGTTTTATCAGTTCTGCTCAGGTTGTGTAACTCTTCACTGCCAAGAGATAGGTCCTCACGAAAGGTGCTCTGTTGAGAGACAACATCATTGGACGCATCCTGAGCTAGATCTGTTTGGCTTGAAACTCTAGACAGGGTAGAATACAAATAATTACTAAACCCATTCGAAGCACCGTCCTTGTTTTTCTGGTGATCGCGTGTACCGGAACCAAATGTTGGCAAATCAGACCCTTTTATCAGTTTGGAAGGAAGACTGCATAATTAACAGATTAACTGAGAGTAGGAAGATGCAGAAGCTATAGAGAATCGACGAGCAGATTAAGATATGACAATGGAGAAAAGTTATTCTAGTGAAAATAACTTCAAAATCATTCTCAGTTCGTTGCATATGTTCTATAAGTAGAGACCTCAAGCTTTTTCCTTTTTCAACCGATAATCAAAGTTTTATCTAACAGGTGAATCCAAAACCTGAATTGTGCTGGAACTGATGAACTCAAGAACGGTTCAGCTCTAGGAGGCAGTGGACTTAGAACTCTGGAACCTGGACTTGAACAAAATGGATCTCTATTAGGTTTCCTCGGAGAAGAACTCAGAGACTCGTTTCCTTTGAATATATCATCAAAGAATTCATCGTTCTGGTAACGCCTTCTGGTCCCAACTTCATCACCAAACACTGGTTTCTCACTTACACCAGACCACCTACGGCGAATCGAAACTGTGTCGTTCTCACCACCCAAGTTGCTTGAATCTGTAGCTTCGCTGAAAGTGTTTCGCATTTCCTGTGCCGAAGCTCGTCTTGGCGGCCCTCCGAACACATCGTTGAAATCAATATCAGAGTCTCCATTTGGGCTCTTTGGATAAGAGTTGTGCTGGTTTGCAAATGATCTTTGAGGACCATAGCCTAAAAGAACGCTCTCTCTGGTTGAATACCTCTCCATTTCAAAGTTCTTGAAATTGATAGACGAGTTCAAATTGGACAAAGATGGCCGGAAGCTCCATGAGCTTCCATAGCCTGTTGTTGAATTGGAATTCTCAGCAGGGTTCCGGCGCTGAGGAAAAGCATATATGGAGCTTACAAGAGAGAAAGACGAAGTGGTGTAGAAACAAGGAAAGGGAAGATTTTGATTGGGAAAACACAGCTAGTGGGGTTAAAGATTTGGATTACTGAGAATTGGAAGCCACAGCCACCAGTGAGGTTCATCGTATATGTGGATATCGCATAAGGAGAAGGAAAACTCCAAACGACAAAATGGAATATAATGCCTTGTTCTTGTCGTGTAACTGAAATTTGAAAAGTAATCTCTCTTGGTGACCGATAATTTAAGGATTTTTTGTGATGCCTCGTGAGTTTTGGATCATTTTCATACAAAGTTTAGTAGGGTAACACACTGTTATTGCCGCAGAATCAAATCTAAAGTCATGTCTTGTCTCTGTCAGACATGTTTTTGATTAACAAAAAAAAAAAAAATCTCATTTTTGTTCTGACCATGTAAAATTAACATGAAAGTTTGATTCTTTGTAAGAAGAATAGCTTTTCTAAGACAGAACTGGAGAGTAAGCAAATCCTTGAACAAAGCAGAACGAGCATCCATGGTTTAGTGAAGAATTTACAGAACCATAATCTTCGTCAATGATCTGACACTGGCATGTTATAGACATCACCCACCATCTGATAATATTGATCCTCGACTGCAACTAGAATGCCTGAAGTCGTAGAAGCAAGGGAGATGCATCAGGCACAGAACAGCAAAATCTTTACCATCAGTTCAATCAAAAAGAATCATCTTTACTTCCAGTGAAAAATGATATAAACAAGTCGATCAATGAGGGCTTTCTTCTATGAAGGGAAGGAGACGATGAAGCTGTATAAAGCTGATAGAACAAACTTACCTATAAATCATGACTGTAAAGTAACAACATGATATAGATAAGACCTGAACTGTGGGTCAAATGATGTTCTAGTAGGAGTCTTTTGTACTTGATGTTCCTACCAATCAGAACCATCAGGAAAAGGCTCCAGAGCATC
Source organism: Erythroxylum fimbriatum (assembly GCA_026770325.2). Classification (NCBI taxonomy): domain Eukaryota; kingdom Viridiplantae; phylum Streptophyta; class Magnoliopsida; order Malpighiales; family Erythroxylaceae; genus Erythroxylum; species Erythroxylum fimbriatum. Next base: position 1,248,339 of record JANZLH020000015.1, on the reverse strand, counting down.
TTGCTTGCCATTGACACAGAATTCAATAACTGCTTTCATTCTAAGAACTTCATCTGGGTGGTAACTGAGATGAACAATTACAAGTTTTGTTTTCTTTAGTTCATCATCTTTCCTCACTGTCTTGAAAAGTACCTTACTGTTCATACACATCAAGAAATCCATAGTTCTCTCTGCAGCATCAAGCCTGTTGCACTCGGGATGCAAAGCGAAAAAGATTACCTCCATAGTTCACAATAAACTGTTCAACTATTGTGACAATCACTCATCCATTCAACATCTGAATCCCGATGTAGAAAATCAAACGGGTTCTGCAAGTATACTACATCCGAGAGAAGAACACTGCTCCAAAAACTCCCTTCAAATGTGGAACTTAGTCCAGAAACAGCATGATTACCTCCAATTCTTCCAATTGAATCAATGCTTCGGTCTGGATCTCTCTTATAAACAGGTAAATCACTGGACTTGCAGAAATCTAATATGTGGTCATCCAATTGGGAATTACCAACTTTCTTGAGGCTTGTGAACCAGACCTCTAGCAAGTCTTTCACTTTTGAATTTGCAAGTGCAACTATAATCTCCTTGCTAATAGCAGCTTCCTCCAAGAGTTTTGCCAACCTGGAATTCACAAACTCATCAGGAAGAACCGTTCAACAGAAGAATCATCAACACAACAGTTAAGTGTCTACTCATATTCAATCATCAAATTTACAAGCCAAGAAGCGATCCCGATCAAAATGGCCATGGCTACTCCCGATCCACTATTGGACAGATCCTTTTCCTTTCGACCCACTACCATGGATATCATAAAAATCCTCTCTTTGTATCTTCCTTGTGAAATGAAGGACTAATATGTCAGAGAGCGAGCGAAGAAGATGAACCAGACCTTTTTATTAAAAATAAGAAAGAAAAGATGGGTTTTATTACGCGAATCCTAACAAACGTCCTCGTTATATGCCACATGTCAGAGAATCTTCAGACCAGAGGAAGACAGACGAAAATCAGTGTCTTTATGAAGAGAGAGGTGACGAACAGTTTCGTTGAGGTCGACACCGAGGGATCAGATCCTCCCGTTCTTTGCTCTGACCATCCCTTTCCGTGCACCGGTCTGTGCTGAAGACCATCCATCATCTATCAGGAAATTGATCCCAGATCCTCTGCCCCATTTAGCCGGATCCAAGATCTGAACCCGATACTGAGTTAAGATTTCCCTCTTGACTCAAATTATTAATATATAAAAAGTTTAACAGAAAGTCATTTTTTAATTTTATAATAATTCAAAATAATCGAAACAGGGAACATTATAGGGAAGTCCAAAGAATAGAAAAGAATAGAATGATAATAATATATCGAACTCATTCCTAGCTACGCAGGTAATCCCAACCAGAACCAAACTGCGTTTAGAAAAAACTCCAGAACGTGTCAGCAGTAACTGGTATTCCATTAACCATCCACTTAGTTTCAAGTCCAAAAGATACAAAAGGCAGTCTCTGATCGATCCTATGTAGAAAATACATCGAGAACATCAACATATTGCACAATTCTATTTACACTCCCATCCCATGTGGTTTCAAAGAACAAATATTCACTCTGGCACCATACAGACCCACATGCAATCCGGGCACTAACTACTATGTAAATCTTTCTGGTAACAAAAATGGATCTTAAACTCTCTAAACTGTATGCTCAAGGAGAAGATTTTTTTTCCTGCAAAATTAGAACACACAAATGAGAAAAAGGGCTTGTTTAGAGCTCAATAGAACAGAGATTGAAATAATTGATTGCCAAATATTAGGGACAGTGAGCCAGAGATGCATACATCATCAGAGCTGGTAATGTATGAAACAACAACAGTGATGTCATCAAGTTTGCCACCGTAATATCGGAGTCCAGCATCTTGGGCAGCAGTAGAAAAGGGTGTCTGTCTGTTTTTATCCTGCGCACGTTGCCTTGCCAATGCGGCAATTTTCTGAGCTGTCACTTGTGGCCCTAGGCCAGCTCTCATGGCATGAACCACGACTGCAGTGATCTCATTGTTGTACAAGTTGTCGAACAATCCATCAGTTCCAGCAATTATAACATCCCCAGGAGCAACAGGTATCTTGAATACCTGAATCAATGGTGCTTCTTAGCTCATTTAAAGTTTCCACAATAGCAGGATATATATATTTTTAGATTCTATTTTACAGCATCAATGAAGTACTGAAGAGTAACCATTGTAGTTGTAACATATTATAGCCACATCTACTTTGTACTTCTAGGTCCAAACAGGATTACTGCATCCTATGGATGGTATTAAGAAAAATAAAAATTTACTTTTATTGGCTATCAAGAATGCTAAAAAGGCATATTTAGCGGAAAGATCATCAAGGCAAGATGAAATTAAAGTGATCAAACTTGAAAGTATATTAACATTAAGCCCTCATACTTAGAAAGCGTTTTCCCAAAGAAACAAACACCATCAGGAGGCATCAATCTAAGGAGAATATGCAAACACTAACCTCACCAGAGCTTGGTAGATCACCCCTGGTTCCACATTCTAGCTGATAGGTAAAATTAAAATCATGTTGCTGCGGAGGAGATTTGAAAACAGTGCATCCATCTCGAACCACTATAAATCCACTGTCCCCTAGATTGATTGCGTGCAGGCCCTGCAGTGACAAGCCAAATATAGATGACGTCATCACTAAATTTAGTTATATGAATGGCTACACAATTTTGCCCCAAAAAAAAAGAAATTATAATTATTATAAGAGAAAGAAAGAGCCATGATTGAATTTTCCTTATCAAGAGGTTTGCTCTTACAATTGAAAGCCCAGACTTCATTAGCGAAAAGCCATGATAGGATAACAACAATTTGTCAAACCTAATTGGTAAGAAAAGGATGACAGCATTAATGGTTAAGTCTGACAATGCAACTATATAGAAGATGCAGGCATAAAACTATTCCTCGGTGATATTGAATCGGGAAAAGAAAGCAGAAACAGTATACCTCCTTAGTGAGTGCTATGATGCAAGCAGTTGACGAACCCTTGGCTTTTGTGCTCAAGTGGGCCTTCTCCAAGACCCTAAAAGGGTCTACAGAACCCTTAGGCTCCTCTTGAACCGCACTAACAGAATTAGACATCAGTTCTCGAGAATACTGCCCAGCATCAACACCAAGCTCTGCCCAACCACCAACACCATCTGCCACGCCTACTGCCTGTTCATCTGTGCAAATAAAGTGGGCATCCTCTCCACCAGTTTCTTCTTTATCAGGATGTGGCAGGTAGCATGATGCTGAAAGCAGCTTCAGCGTTTTGCCAGCTGAACTCTTCCTGTACCCACGCAGCACAACAACTGTAAATACTAGGTACTTCTATTAAGTATGAAGTTTATTCATGGTATAATATATATTGTCATAAATAAGTAGAAGATGGGGTGCCAAGGCAACAAACAACACAAACTATCAAACAAACTTTTTTCTTTTCGAACAAAGAAGAAAAAGTAATACGCGCATATATGCGAGATAAGGGACATTTCATAACTTACTGATCTGTTGAAGCTGCAGAACCTTGAAGATTATCCCCTTGGTTGGAATTCTCATATACATCAGGAGCAATTCCAGCAGAAAAACATGCTTGTGAAGAGCTATGGAAACCCCTGTATAGTGTCTCCATATCTGGAGAGAAGTTGCACCATTTCTTGGCAACATTGTAAGCAAAAAATCCATAAATGGAAGAATTAGTAGGTTGCTCTTGGTTCTTCAAACTCATACTAGCCTTTCTGCAACTTTGGGAACTCCTACTGCCATAAGACAAGCCAGCATCATTTTTTAACAATGGAAGATGTCCATCCTTTAAACTCAGATTCTCAAAGAAGCGTTCACGGAAAACAACTTTGGATCCACAAGCAGCCATTGGTTGGAACTTCAAGTTGACTGATATCTGACTGGTGTCACAAAGTGCACGATCAATATGGTAGCCACAAACTTGAAACGACGGGCCTGAAACAGAGGGTACAGAAAATGTACGAGAAAGTGCTCCAACAACAGATATATTCCTCCTCCTATCAGCTAAGACAGAGTCAGAGGCAGCGATGACGGTAGGCCCCAAAAGTTCTTGTAGATCTCTAAGTGAAGCAACTCGTATAGAATGAAATAACCTATAATTGCAACATAAAAATTTCCCTTCTCCAAGCAGAATATGAACAGGGATCTGAATGACGCCGTCTGATCCTAAAACCGATCTCCGTACCCTATTTTGTACGGCATTTCTCAATTTTGACAAGAATGTAGATGGCATCTTAACCACTTAACCCCGAATATTTCACCAGAACCAACCAATGAAAGGAAGCAGGACCTTTGCCCCTACATAAAGCATACACTATCATAACTCTAGAAGCACCGATGCTTTAGATTGCAGCAATACTATCACTCCTTTCTCAAAAATCTGAAAAGGAGAGAAAACGATGAGATCTTTACAAGTGCAAAAAGAAACAATTCCAAAACAAAACCACACATATATACAGCAATCTCCTATATATACACCTAAAACCATATTTTACCATTTAAAATTACTTTTATTCCATCATCCGTAAGGAACATATAAGAGAGAACAACAAACCATGGAAGATCGATGACAGTGCGTTCATCCAGAAATGAATCCCACAAAATGGGGGGGGAAAAGAAAAGAAAAACAACGAATTGGGAAAACATAAAAGAAAGAAAAAATAAAAATCAAGAAGCAACTAGAAAACGAACATTGATCGATCGAAGAAACCAGAACCAGAGACCGAAGAATCAAATTCCTCTCTAGTTCACATGCGCATAAAGAGGAAGGTGTGTTAGGTGACAGGCAAACGCGAGGCCTTTGACCTTCTAACCTTCTTCGTCCTTTCAGCTCCTTACCTGACCTTTCGCGATCGCTCGAAAGGTAACAAAATACATAATCCTGAAACTTCGGCGCAAGCTCGCCCCAAGAAAAACAAAAAATGGAAACCCTAAATAAGTCCAATAAAAAGTGAGAGGGAGACTATTTATTAATAGTAAATTTTAACTCTGTACGGTCACACTCGATAAGCTGAGAACAATTAACGACTTTTCCTCTAATCTCCGTTGACTGAGCTAATTAAGTTAATTAGCGTGTGATTCACGGGATTAGCGTTTTGTTAATAAGGGTAGTTTGGTCACCTTATTTTGTCACGTGCCTAACTATTTTTCCCTTTTTTTCCCCATAAAATTAGGAACCGGATAGAAATATTATTCCATAAAATTAGCAAATATTAATAATTGTTTAGATTAATATTTTTTAAAATAATAATTCAGCTTAATCATGGGAACTTATTAATAAAAAAATGAGAGAAAATAAATTGTTTGAATCAATTATTTTGATTTTTAAAATTTTAAATTGGGCCTAAAATTTTTTAATTTTAATATTTTATAATATGATTTTTATAATTTATCCTGTAATAATAATTATAATGTAAATAATAGAAAACAATAAAATCTCATTTTTATTTAATAATAATAATAATAATAATTCGATTAAATTCAATGTCTAATTTTAAAAAGTTAAATATAATATGTTTCAAGTTTCAACATTATTAAAGAGTCGATTGGTTCTACTTCTATTTTTCTATTGTAATTTTTATTCTTTGTTTTCAGTTTTTGTTCATGTTTTTCTTTCAAATAAAAACAA
>JANZLH020000015.1:1196419-1215876 GCA_026770325.2 Erythroxylum fimbriatum | reverse complement strand
AAAGTTTACCTCCAGATCGCTGTAACTATGAGCCCGTGATTGCACTGGTTGAATGCCACCTTTTGGTCCTATCTCATGTGAGAAACTTTTCAAACATTTTGATGGTTTACTCCGCCTTACATTCTCAAAATAAGACTGTTTTGCATTTAGGTTATCATTTCCATTGCAAAATTTGCTTCCCACATGTTCCCTTATTTCTGATGTATTAGTTTCCATGCTTCTCTCCTGTCAAATAGATCCATTGCTATTTCAGTACTTCTAGTAAAGCAAAAAGGATCATTAAGCATTGGCGTAGGCATAAGCAATTGAATACCAGTCCAAACAAATGATCACCTCAGTATTTGGAGTGACATCACTGACAACTTGCCGAGCATCCCTGGAAAAGTAAGATGTGAGCCATCGGGGTATCTTCTTTCCTTTACGCGTTTCATCTAGAAATATGAACAAAAAATCAGATATTTTGGGAATAAATGGATCCTACCATCCAAAATAAACAAAGGTACATAAAACGATTTTCCAGTAATGGAATTTTCAATTAAGAAGATCGTTGAAGGGAACAAAAGCAACATTTAAGTGAGTCCCCTTGGATACGAATACCAATATTGGACAGCAAATGAGAAGACACCGAGCGATTCACATTCTTCACACTAATAGTAGTTAAAAAAGGCACTCAATCCTGCAGGCCAACTAAAGTATGCACTCCAAAATGTTAGGCAACAAAAAACTCCACTTTTCAAAGTATTGGCTTTCTAATTATCTTCGTAACATATTTTAGTTAAATAGAGACAATATTCTTCCTCCTAAAGATACATAAAAAGCTTCAAAATGAAATATAAATTACTTAGCATGAAAAATATGAAACAAAGGCTCACCCAGGATTTCTAGATTCTAATCCAAATTGACTGACAGGAACGGAAGTCATCTGCAAATCACAAGTTCATGCTTTGAATGGCTAAATGCAAGAATTTATAGTACCTTTTCTAAGCCCCATTAAGAAGAGAATTGATGATCTCAGCTTTTTAGGACCCATGTCTATGCAATAACTAGTTGTTTTAACGCTTCTCACAAGGCTCAAGTAATTAGGCAGCAGGATGAAAACTAAAAGTAAGAAGGCAGGTTTTCTAAAACAATGTAGACGGGAAAGTTCGCAACGAGTGAGTAAACAATCTTATCCGTAATCCATAATGGAGAAAGTTTGCACAAATATTACAGCAACTGTACAAGAAAGTTGTAGCAACGCCAAAACAATAACATTGCAGGTGAAATAGGGCGTACACTCATTGAAAGGGATAGAAAACAAGATGGTGGACTATTTCCACAAAAGTACAAAGATTCTCAGGCGATGATGGTTTCCTATTTATGAATAATGACACGGGCAGGTTTTTCTCTATGATAAGAAGATAGCTAGAGACTTTTCATTCAAAAATCAAATGGAAGCTTCAGAAACACAATGCCAATTCAAGAAATTTACAATCTGAGCAAATATATCCACATCTAGCTTAGTTCCAAACTGCCCCGAGTCGACAAATCGTAATTTATGAAACAACTAGTCCCGAAAAATCCTGTTTAACCCGAAGAAACTGAAACGGGTGAGTGAAAAAGACAACGGCTTGGAAGCCATAATAGTGGCGAGTCTATGTCTTGTCCTCAGCTTTAACCACCATTCTAAAACAGTTCGGAGGAAACAAAAGTAGTAAAAAACAAACAAACCTGACAAGTCAATTCTATTTCTAGAATTTCCAAACCCAAAAAAAATCACAGACAACGAAAACACAAAACCGAAACCCCAACAAACAAAAGTGAAAAGAAAACGATAACGTTAAATTAAAGAACACATGAAACAACCTTGTTTTGAAGAAGCACTAACGCTACGTCCCTGAGCCATAACGTTCGGTTTAGGCCTTCCTTTCACGGGAGGCCTTGACAAACCTCCACAGTTCTTGGATTCCGTAAACTCTTCAAGTCTCGAACTCGGTTGCTCGACCCGACCCGTTCTAATCCGATTCAACCCGCTCGGAATACCCACCTCCGACGAACCTCCACTGCTTCCACTTGATTCAGTCATCGTTAAGAATTTTTCTTTTTTTTTTTAACAGAAGAAACTCCTAACAAATTGAACTAGGTTTACTCTTGCTTATTATTTTCTCAGCAACCAAAGATGAAAAAGATCAACAAATCCCTGAACTACTTCAGTCGTCATAACCAGAATCGCTAAAAATCAGGGTACGAGCCGAGTTAGTTGGGATCAAATTTAACAAACAAAAAACGCGAGTAAAATAGAGTTTTCAGAATTTGTCTTCTAGCAGTAGTTAAGAGACGAGGAAACGAGCCCCGTTGTCTGGTGGTGGTTAGACTTCTCAAACAGATGAGAAAAAAGACACAGATATACGCACAAGGCCTTGGTTAAACCAACAAAAGGAGCCTTTTTTTGTTCCCCCCTCTTGTGTATTGAGCAGAGTTCGGTACCTGATAGCGACATCAACTTAACCTAAACAATTCATCAAAATTCAAACCCCTAATTTTGAAAGGTAAGCGCCCACAATGACATAGATTTTTTAAAAAACCTACGTTACAAAAATTAAATCTTGGAGTAAACCCAATTTCAGATTCAACAAGAACGAGTCAGAACTTGGACTAAAATTAAAAATTAAAAGTGGAAGAAGAAGAAGATAAGTGGTCCTTTCGATGGCTTACCATGTCAAGAATCGTCCAAAACACGTGCACGTTCCTTCCCCGCCATAGCCACAGTATGACACACAATCTTACCAAAGTCTCTATCTTGGATTCTGATTCTGATGTGTTTTACTTTTAATCCGTGTTCAAGAGTTTCTCTCCTCTACGTCGATGAAAGTGGGGAAGTTTCATCACGTAGAAGAGAGAAACTTCCAAGATTTTGTTCATCAAGATTCTCTTTGATCACAATTAATCACTTTTATATGCACACCCAAAATTTTTTTTTATAAAATCTCCAATTTATCAAATTTATTTCCTTTTTCTAAGCAAATTAAGGTTAATCAATCCAAAGATTTCTGCTTTTTTAATTTTCCTTTTAATCTCTGATGGGACTATTTTGGAAATTAATTGCTGATTATTAACGACCTTTTTGTCGGATTGTGTCTGAATCTAAAGTGCGAATGGAATTTCAACACGTGGCTATTGATGGTTAGATGCGAATATTAAAAGAAAGTAAGGACCAAATGGGAAAAAAGATAGGAATCTTTTGGAGGCTCTCCTCTCCTGCCAATTTTGAACATTAGTTATAGTGCTCTTTGATCTTTTTTGACTAATTTAGTACTAGCTCGCCATGTTCTAAGATATTTTACAAAATAAACCGAACCGGTTTTACTAATTTAACATTAAAAATTTTGAACCGCTTTATTTTTAAGTTCGATTTTTAACTTTTTAATTTTATTTAGTTTAATAATCTTTATTGTTAAAATTAACAAGTTTATTATTTAATCGGTCAATTTTTTTTATTTAACGATCTCTTTTTTAATTAAATTTTGAATTTTTATGTAAATAAGAGTACTCTTCTTCAATCTTTTTTAAATTCTTCGGTTCTATTTAATCTCTAACTAATTTTATAACAATCTAAATATCTGCCAAGTCTTTTAAAGCTTAAAGCTCTTAGTTTATCAGTTTAATTTCCAGTCTGATTTTTAACGCAATGTGTTGTTTAATACTTTGGACCGATTTTTTTTCTTTAATTAATTTAGTTTTGTTAAATAATAGTTGATTTTTACAATAAAAAACGTTTCGTAATTAAATTTATCTTAAAAGAGGAAGCAAATTTTAGTATATTTGTCTAATTTAGAATTTGCAAATTGGATAACTTAGCATTAGCATTTATTGTTTTGACCTAATTTTGTCTTTAATTAATTTAATTTTTTAAATTATCTACGCTACTTCTTTTTTTTTAAGAATAATTCAAAATTTATTTTTTATCAAATAAAATGTTAGTATAATCAAAAGAAAGGAATATACGGTTAATTACCTTTAAATTAGCAGTAAGATTATTTACTACTGAACCTTCGTAAATCCCGCATCTTAGTGAAATTTCTACCATTGTTGTTTTACTTGTAAGTTGACATTTTATTATTTAAATTATTATATTTAAGATTATTATTTGTTTTAATATAATAATTACTAGTTTTCTGTTTAGTTAAAAGATAAAAACGACATCGTATTAAATTCAAATTTTAAATGAAAATGAAAATTAACGATAAAAAGAATTGTGATATACTTAAAACAATATAAAAGAAAACAGTAATTTTTAAAAATATAAGGACTAAAATGAAAAAAGACTAGAGTGGATATGGGCTTATCTCAGACTTGACAAGGCTTGTGCAAGTCTGTGTCTCAAAGTCAGTATCCTGGAGAGGCAAAATGAACTTGAAAGGAAGAAGCTACAGAGGAATCACTAAAAACTAAAGTATGGTGTAGCCGTGTAGATACGATTTTCAAAAGGTTGAAGCAGGCAGGATTCATGTTCTTATTAGTTTCTTAAACAACTAGGAAGGTAATGAGGACTTTCGAAAAAAAAAGAAACTAGGAATTAAGGTACAACAATGGCGGCCCCAAAGGATCTGTAATTCCAACACATGAAAATGGTGGAACTGGTGTTAATTGCCATCATCAACTTGACTGTTTCCATACAGGCTCTCCCTTCTTTTGGGAAAACCTGTGGACTCCAGGGTTGGACCCCTATATTTAAGCTCTGCAGGTGCTCTGTAATTAGGATCGACAGAAGTTGATCTCGCATTGGCGTCAGTGGAACTCGGCCTAAAAGAACCCGTGTTGGTGTCGGCAGAACTCGGTCTAAAAGGAGCAGCTGCTCCTCCAGGATACCGTGATGGAGAAAGGTACCTCCTCGGTGGACCTCTCAAACCACCTGCTCTTAAGTCCATAACATCAGCATTTCTCGAAGATGATTCGACAAATGATGAAGCTGAACCCAGTGGAACTCCAGTTCTAGCAGGATTGGAAGTAAAGGGATCATCTGGTCCCCATGATGTAAGTGATTCCCTCTTTTTAGCAAAGAATTGCCAGGCTCCAAACAGGAAGATTAAGAAGAAAATCACAGGGCTTGTCCAGAGCATTGTGTTGAACTCTCCTTTAAAAATGGGGAGGTTAGAGCGGTATATACCCACAAATCCGTTCCCAAGTCCGAGAATAATCAGCTTTTCATGATCACCTGCTATCAAGGGTATCAGATTTTTCCCATTAAAATCATCTTCTGTTGCTTGGTAATTAAGAAATGATGATCTGATCTCATCTAAACCAGCAGAAAAGAGCAGGCGAGGTCCACCAGCCCTTACATAATGATGAGAAGAAACATTATATACTAAAACCTTCTCTTGATTCATGACAAGTAAGTACCCTTTAATCGATTTAAACGCAATTGGTTCAATCAAGTCGACTTTTCTTTTGGACTTAACCCTGCATTTGAAGTTCATCACATCCCCTAATAACAGCACATGAATCAGATCACCCTCTGATGTAAATCCATATGCTTTAGATCGCTCAGTAGTATCAAACACAAAACTCCGAACAAGCGAATGATTCGATCCTTCACATTCGGATTCTCGGACCGTCATGGTCCTCAAATCCAACGAACCCGCACCATTCTCCGTCAAGAACAAAAGCTTTTGCTTCAAGAACGCCAATGGTTTGCTAACTGGCATAGCAGAGCCATGAATGGTCCCATTTTCTCTGAAAACCCGGATCATCCCATTAGCATCCGACGACAAAACATATTTCAATCTCCCAACATGATGCATCTCCAAGATAGCAATACCATAACCTTCATCCCCATTTTTATTCAAGGCAAATTTACTAACACTTACCATAAAGAGTGATGTTAACTCTTCCCCATTTGAACTCTCATAAACTTTGTGCATCAGAATCTCACCATTTTGATGCCCAGTCACCACAAAACTCTCATTCTTATACACAGACAAGTAGGAAGTCATAGCCGTAATCGGTGAATCGCATTTCGTGTCAAACTCAACCAAAACATCCCCACTGCTTGAGAACACATAAACCCTCCCTTTATCATCCCCAACAGCAACATACTTGTTAAGCCCCTCATAGTCTCGAAATGGCAAAACATCAATATAGGTTGCATCAGAATCCAATTTCACCGCAGACACAAAATGGAATCTCTCAGACCAAAAAGGACTAAACTTGGTGACCGAAACAGCTCTCACCTTCTCTCCATCTCTGTTTTTGCTCTCTCCTTTCATTTCGTCACCAATCACTTTCCTTCTCCCATCAGTCTTATCCCGTTCTTGACTCTCTTTCCTATCTAAAGTCACCGTCTTAGGATACTCCAACAATTTGGGTTCTAATTTAGCAACTAAATCACTTAGGTTCCTCACTAACTCCTCAAGTCTCTGCAATAAAATCTCTTGTGGGTTGGATTCGTTTGCAGACTCCTCCGGTTCTTGATGGGTTGGGACTGAACTAGAGTTTGCAAAAGCTCCAAGTGGTTGAGAAGCCAAAATGAAGAGAAAACAAACCAAAATGAAGAACTTGCCTTGATGGGGTTTTGCAGCCATTGAAGAGAAGCTCGAAGTCGAAGACCGTCGAATTCCAGCGTATGATCGTTGGCATATAATTCTTCGAACGTGGCACGCGTGGAATCGTAGATCTTTGATAATCGGATCCAAAGACTTAGAAGGAATGTTTTGTTAGATTTAACGCACTAATTTACGAAAAAAATGGGGATTTTGGATCAGGTTGATGTTGTGTTTGAGGATTTATTGACTTAGGTCCGTACAGTAAAATGTATCTTAGGGCAAGAAACCAGGTTTTATCAGGCGAAACTTGTGTGCTGTGCCTGTGTATCTAAAAGCGGTTCTTCTTGTCTGCTGAAACTAAAGGAAGTTATCCTCTACACTCGGTTCTATCTTGGCGCATTTTGGTGGCCTTTATAGTCGGATGAGAGTTTTAGTCAACTTATCATGTACTAGCAAATTTAGACATCTTATCATATACTAGCAAATCTAGACATCATCACATATATCATTTAGTTATATTTTATATTTTATTTACTTGTGTATTTATTATAATTTTGTTTGCATAATTATTTAACATATCAGTTTTATTTATTTACTCTTTAACTTATGTTACTCTTTTATTGTCACGTTTATATATAAGTTTACCAAAAACAACTTTTTTATTATGTAAGGGTAAAGCTACATCTTATCAAATTACCCCAAACTCCACTTTATTGCAGAACTTCAGACTGAATGTAATAATAAAGATAAAAGTTTTATCAACAAAATTTGAGATCACAATTTTATTAGAAGTAAAATATAAGGGTTAAAGATAACTCTATTATTATCATTAATGCATCTTTCCAGTAGAAGAAAGTCTTCCTTGTACGATTTAACCATCATACAAAGAATGAGATTTGGAGTAAAAACGTCGTCGTCGTCGTCATCGCACCCAGTTTGAAATTTTGTACTGAAACAGCATTTGAGAAGGTCAGTAGTACGCAGCCTTACCCCTATAATTTGGAGTAAAAACAACGGAAATAAAAAAAAAACATCAAGATAAAGACATTTGAAGATTGACTCTAGTCAACAAATTAAAGTAATTCTCATATATTTCTAAGTCTTGGTATTGGATTCTTAATCCTAATCCAAGATTGAAAATCAAGATCATGTCATCATTTTAACAGAGAAATTGGTGACTAGGTTGGCAACAATGAATTTTCTTCTGTCGTTGTTTTCTATTTTTCTTCTTCCTCCGTCGATTGTAAAGCTCATCAACATCACTGTCTGAGGCATAATTCAAACAGGTTTTACAGTCTGGATCACACTTAGATACATAGACATCTTAAACAAAATGTCTACGATAATCAAGAACGGATCCAAAAAAAATTTTTGAGTGGAAGCAAAATTTTACTGGAGGCAAAGAAAAAATTTTAGTGAAGCAAAATTTTAATTTTTTTATTAGTTAAAAATTAAAAATAACATTTTTTTCATGTAAAAGTTTATGGAGCTTGACGATAATAGCTACCATAAAGAGGTTCTTTATCAGGTTTAAAGTAATGCTATGAAAGTCCATCTTTATCTTCTAAATATTTTTTTTTTTGGGTCTCCTAAGAGGTGTCCATTGGGCCGAAGTCGGTGACTAATCCCCCTTTGAAGTGCTGATACATCCCTCTCGGAGGCGACCGCTGGCTCAGGAGTTTACTACATTCCCAAGGACAGGAATCAAACCCAAAATCTCTTGATTAAGCGATGAAAGTATGCGCCACCCACACCAACCCACTGGGTTAAATATGAGAACACTAATTGAAGTATCAAAATAGCACTAGATATAATTGAGAGTCCAAGTCGATATTCATTGAGCCAACAAATAAAATATGTGATAAGTTACGTGACAAAAATATTAATCTAACTTAATTTATTACATCATTCACATTCCTAAATAACTAATACCAATAAAATTTATAAGAACTTCATGTTAGTATTATAAAATTAAGTAAATTTTAATATTCTTATTAACCTTTTTTAATTGAAGTAAAATTATTTAAATTCTAAATTATTAAAGATGGGTCATATTTAATTATACAACGTTTCACATTAATATCGCACACACACAAAAAAGTCTTCAATTAATTCAATATTTAATTAAACATATTTTTAAAGATTTTTTGCTAAACTGATAAAGTGTGCAACAAGTAACAAAAATTGTTTCAGTTAATTATAAGAATAATGATTAGATTCATTCAAGTCTAATTAAAAATTAATAAATTAAATTAAAATTCTTCAAGTTTTAAGTCAAATTTTAATTTAAGACTAACGCAAACTACAAACTAATTTAACTCATTAATATGCTTAATTCAATAATATCAAATAATTTATTAAATAAATATATCTGATCAAACAAATTATGAATTATTATATAATCATAAGAATTTATCTAACATAGCATTTGCGAGTTTAGTATGCCTAAGAGCAATACACACCAACATGTATAACGTTGGTGATATAGAATCTCATAATCCTTGCGGACTTCAACCCATCAGACCTCTACTTTGGGACTTTGAGTCACTATCAGAAAACAATTTGATGCGTCTTGAACTTATAGGGACTTCTTCTTTTTTTTAGTACGACCAGGGACAATCAAGTTGGTATTTACTGGCCCTAATGCAGGCATTACGTCTCATTATTGTACATAAATAAAATTAAGAAAACAAACACCACCATGAATGAGATTTAAGTGATGAACCTGAGGTCCTGAGCAGCAGGAGCAGCAACGCTACATGGTTCTAATAGATACGCTAGAATCTTTCTTTGGGAGATTCTTGTCCAACTTGAAAGCGGCATATATGGCTTCGACATGGCCAATCGCTGTGCCACGATTGAAATTGCTCGATTTTATAGAAGGGCATCTTAATATCTCGTGTAAAGAGGGACCAGATTTTGTCTGTCGGCCATTTTTAGGGTTTTGAGTACCGCCGGATCCAAGTTGTGTACCACTAAACTTGGCCGAAGTAGTTTTTCTCGATCTATTCTGTGTCTGGATCTGCAAGGAGGAAGAAAAGGCCACGAATTTAGCACTTGTTACGCAGACAAATGACTTTTTAGTGCTCAAGTGATGAAAAAAAATCATCAACGCATGTACCAGTCTAATTCACATAACTTAAATGAATGCAGAAAACTCCTATCTGGCTATCTCTACTGTGCAATGACTAGAGGAAAGCTCGCGGAAGGACCAACATAACTGGGACAGACCTCTCAAACTTGAACAAACTTGGCTAGTTAAATATCTTTTACAGAAAGCTTACCTCAACTGAAGATTCCTCTGATGGTGACGCCGAGCTTCTGCTATCATCTCTTTCAAACACAAATGAGCGTACATTGCCTGATCCATGCTTGTTGAGTGACGGCAGAGAATTTTTGTTGGACCGACTAAGAAAAGATGCCTGCTTCATTTGCAAAATTCTCGTTAACAAATTTTCTTCGTGCCAACATACCAATTCAAATATTTAAATTCAAGTTTAATTAAGGTCAATTGAGTTCATTAACTTTAAATTAAAATTATTTTAATTTAAATTCAAACAAATTAATTTTAATCTATTAAATTTAAAATAAAACTATTTTTCCTCTATGAATATGTATTAAATTAAGAGTTAATACTTGGATGCATAATAAGCCTAGTTACCTTTACCAAAATATAAATTTAGAAAGTTACCAAGTTAGATACATGAGCCGACTGATTCTTCCAACTTAAATGTTACATTACCTTGGATGATGAGATTCTGCTTCCTCCTATAGATAACATATGAAAAGAGGCTGCAAAACAGAAGTTAAGAGCACCCAGCATTAGAAGTCTTAAATATGTTTACATTACTAGGTCGTCCGGAGACAATATGCACCGAAATAGTTTCTACTATTAGTAAGTGGGTGAAATTTGCAGTAGATAATACATGTTATTCTGGCTCGCCTCCTAGTATCAGGCGCATCATTCAGTTTCTTTATAAGACCAAAGATTTCTCTAGAGCCACGATCCTCTGCTGGTGATAAAAAAGTAGCTTGCTCTTCCTGTTTTCAGATGAAATTTGCAGTAAGCTTCTAGCAAACGAAGATTTACGAATAAGAGACATAATAATACAAGTATCATGTAGGACAATCTGCTAACAACTCACAGCTTCATTAGAGAGGCGCTCCTTAACAAGCCTGTTTTCAGTCTCCTCATCATCGGATGATTGGTAAATATCATTCTTATCTGTAAACATCTGGGAAATCATTTCCTTTGCCTTTTTCATATTCATTCGGACAATATTTCTTGGAACAACAGATTCTGGCTCATTATCAAAAAGATCTTCATCCTCTTCGCTTTCCTCATTCTCTGTGTCTTCAAGCAGGGTTTTATCTCCCTGTTTAGAACCACATCTCAATTTCTGTAAAAGGTTTTCTGTTCCAGCAGCATCCTGTTGTTCAAGCCATTTCTGATGAAGCTCAGTACGCATTTCCTCGTCACCGGGTTTTTCTTCATATTGAGTTATCATATCTTTAAGTTCTTCAGAATCTGTGTTGTCCTCATCTTCCTCGTCATCTTGGAATCGACCTAAGTCGTTATCACTGTCATCTTCTTCCTCAGCTTCTTCATCAACAAAAGCTTTGACAGGATCACCTACTGGAGTTGAGCAAAAACCGACAGATCCATGAAGGAGGGGATCAACATTCTCTTTGTCGTTATCCTCTTCATCATAACTATATAGCAACAAAGCAATAACTTCACCTTCAGAACAGTAAGTTCAACTACAAAGTAATCATATCTATGCATGCTATTATAACCATGGGACCAGCTCCACTTGATTCCATAGGTCATCCCTGTAACTGAGTTGATGTCAGTAAAGGATATGCCAAGAGAAAATGATATAGAGCCGATCGATGGCTTCTATAACTTGAAACGGCAGATGACCAAAGTCATAAATGACCGATTACTCAAATTATGCTCTTGATAAAAGATGGAAATGCAACAGAACAATATCATTCTCATATCTAGAAGGAGAGTTTCTAAACAACTTACAGTTCATGAAGGGAAGCAGAATCAAGCTTTAAGTTCATTGCAAGCACGGAAGGAGCCATATCTTCTTCCAGAGGGCTGCTGGGTGTCTCATCTGGCAGCTCCTCTAGAGAATCACCTTTTTCGGAATCAAGAGCTAAATCCTATAAAACGTGTCATAGAAAATAATTATCTTCTGATTATCATGCAATCCAAGAAGGAAAATGACAAGGTGAACATATTAAATAAAACCTGAGTATCATCAATAGGAGCTCGAAACTTTTGCTTTGATTCTTCTACCGGAGCCTGAAATTAGCAGAAGCAATTACTGGACGATATTATATGCCAATTTTCCAATATTTAACAACAGGATAAAACTGTAAAAACTTCAAACCTAGTTTTTAATCTTAAGCAATAACCAAGACATCAAACGATTAGCAAAGCGGTAGCTTTTCCTATACCTCATATTCACTCACTGTTGTTCAGAATGTGCATGAAATCAGATACAGTTCCTAAATTACTTACAAACTACAAGCAATCCAGACACTTGATGGGTATCCATTTCAGGATGGATGACTATGGAGTCGCTGAAGGACATAGATATAAGCACACATGATATTCATAAATACTAAAGGAAAAGAAAGAACGACTCAATTACCCTCGGAGAAGCTGCGTTTTCATGTCTCTGATCTAAGTCATCCTTGGATCTGCTGCTTTTGCTCTCACCAGGGCAAACTTTTCTGTTTACATTATCTGTCTTTGCAACTTTATGATATTCTATCTCAAAATCAAAATCCACCGTATCCTCTATAGAAAGTGCATCATGGTCATCAAGCAAAGAGCTTCGACTTTCGACAATTGATCTGCCAACCAAAATATTCCAGCAAAATCACAGAATGACTAAAGACAAACAACACTCACAGCGAATACAATTAATTTAAGGTCACCCACTTTTTCGCAACCTCAAGTTTCCTTTTCCGGATCTTCTCCAAGATACTGGATATGGGCTTTTGAACAAGAGGGACAGGTTTAAACGACGCATCTCTCGTTTCTAACAGAAGGGAAAAGGATATTCAAATATTTATAAAAGCGTTCGTATAGCATGTAAGATGTAACATCAATTTTTTTAATGATTTTAACAACATTTACCTCTCAACAGTCTCTGAGATTCAACACGCAGCTCCTTAAGACGGTTTCTTCTTTCCAGCTTAATGAAAACGTTAAAAAAAAAAAAAAAGCAACTCCGAAAATCAGACAAACCAAACATTCCAAATCAATGTCATTGTATCATTTTAGTATAGAAACAAGCATAGACTTACCTTCTCTCCCCTTTTTCCGGTGGAAGCAGTTGAATTAGCATCAAATCCAGAATTATTTGGTCTTCTCTTCTTGCTATGCGTCTCTTCCTCACCAATTATCTCACCAGATTCGTTCTCCACAGAGAAACCATTGCTCTCCTCCGACGATTCAAACACGTTCCTTTGGTCTTCTTCACAAGATTTGTCAAATTCCAGCACTCTTTTAACCCCAATCCTACCTTCTTCACCATTAATTTCTTTCAAACTGGAATTCACCTCATCAACTGCTTCAAATTCATCAAAATCCTTCTCCACTGAATCTCGTGTTTTAGATACAGGAGAACTAGTAGCGTGCAGCGAAGGAGCATCACCACCCGATGGACTTACAGGAGGATCTACACTGATCTGAGCAGTGGATTTTCTCAAACGTTTTAGCTTTCTTGCAGGAACCGGAGGCGGAGACTTTTCTGCATCAGAGAACACTGGAAATTCTTCTTCGCTATCCATCTTCTCCGATGAGACGTGCTTCTCCGACGACTAGGAAACGAAAATCTCGAGTTTCGCCCTTTAAAGCATTGGACTTAGAGGGCGATAATTACAGGTCGGGGAAGAGAGGAATTAGGCGCCAAATATTTTAAAATGTTTGAAGGCGGTTCATATTATGCATTTGCGACTTTGAACCGCCAAAACGCGATTGGAATATGAGCTGAGATCCAATGCAGGCGAGACTACAGTTTGACCCTCACGATTAATGTTGTTTGATCCCGCAATGTCTGGTGATCAAGGAGTGCATTATTAAAGACATGTTTAATTCTAATTACGATTTTAATTTTATTTTCTTATTTTATAGTTTATAAAACTATAAAAATGAAATTTTCATTTTCATTTTCATTTTTTATTTTTGACTATAAAATCATGTATAATAAAATTCGGAACTACTTTAATGATAGATATTTTAAATTTAAAATATTTTCAAAGTATTATAATTAAAATTTTAAATAAATTAATATATTTATAATTCAAAATTATTTCATTTTTCAACCATTATTATTTTACATATTTTAAATTTTAAAAGTTATAATAAAATTATTATTAATATTACTAACAAGTATTTTGTTAAAATAAAAATATCTTATTACTTCTTAAATAAAAATAAAGTATCTAACTATTTAGTGATTTATTATTGTATGTACTAAAAATGTATCAATAACTAAAAAAATATATGTTTCTTCAAAATAAACATAAACTAAAATCATAAATAAATTTAGAGTTAAGGATGATAATAGATCGACCCATGGGTCAGTCCCACCAATTTTTAACATATTTTTTAAAATTAAAAATATAAAATAATATTTTTTCCAATTTTTAAAATATTTTTTAAAATTAAAAATATAAAATAATATTTTTTTTTAATTGAATTCAGGCTTAAGCTACCTACTTGAAACCCAACTCTATCATTTTGCTTAAAATTGCTGAGCCTCAAGATGACTTGAGTCTAACTCATGAGCAAACTCATTAAAAATATCTTAATTCGAATCCATAAGCTAGCTCATTGTCGTCCCTATTTAGAATGTTACTTGGTAAATAAATTTCATACAATAACTAAAATATTTATACTTTGGGCTTCAGTCGAAAATACCATCTTTGAAAGTCCAACTCGTGGTCCAACAAATGGGCTTAATCATTTTAGGTATATCTGAAGCCCAAAGGATTTGGGCCCATCTATCAAGCCCAAACGTTTTGTATCGGCTTATCTAATCTCAATCGGACTTGAGCCTTAAAGACTCCGGTGGCTCATTGTCATCCCTACGTTCAACAAGCTAGCTGTGCCTACAACTTCCATAAGGCCTAATTAAGCACGTAAGGTACGTAGCTGAATTGATCAAACTACTTGGTAATACCGAATGCCTTACATAAAGGAAGCAAAGTTCAAGCCACAAAGGTCGACTTTGTCAGAGTAATCTCGCTTACAATTTCAAAATAGACGCTTGGAAATAACATTAAGCTCAACGTTACGTTAAGCTCTTTGTAAAAATTTCATGAAATTCCAAAGGTAATATTGAAGTTGCCGTAAAATGCTAGAAGTATGAATGTATGATGGACCTATCAAATCTCCAAGTCCCATGAAGTCTCGGCAGTTAATTTCGGTGGTTTCGATCTGTCGGCCAAATCGATGGATGCTGAAATCTGTAATAGCAAAAATTCACCACCATCAGAATGTCTTTTGAATAAAGAGTTGAAATGTTTTGGAATTAGAAAAGTAAGAGCAAGTATTTAGAATCTTAGAAGTATTTAACCACAAACAGCTGAAATATGCAGCCTAGTACCAAGATCTTGTAGATTACAGCCATTGTTACCCGTCTTAAATGTTGTTATACAGTAGGATCAGCCTTGAAATGTCGTCCATCTTACCAGGAACATGATTTTAATACTCAACAACAGTGAGACAAAAGATTTTTGCCATAATAACACATGCCAAAAAGAGCAAATGACCTTGGACAGGAAATAGGTCTTGAAGTACTGACTACAGCCTCCCACATTAGGATTACTCGTTAATGGCTGATCAAGTTTGACGGATTCACCTCCCAACTCTTTTCCAGCACTAAGATGCTCAACTATCCTATATCACATCTAATGGCATCAGAAAAAACAATCTAAGTAGACCAGCGTAACAACATACATGACGAAACATCAACTTTGTCTCTAACCCTTTCCACAAAATCATAACAAGTGCTATCGCTACAACACCTCCACCTTCTCGTCCTCCTGATGTTAGCAACACAAAAGTCATATCTAACAAGTTTCAAACTAGTCAATTATTCTGCAAAAGTGAACACTTGGACCTTCTTCAACATTTAAATCATTCATTTCCTTCACAACTCCTCTCTTAATCCTAAATGAGACAAATAGTCTGCAACTGAACGGCCAGAAAACTCAGACCAAGAACAATCAGATTATACTATTCAGAGGTCACTAGTCTCAAACCTTACATCTGCCTTAGACAGATCAAGCTCATAAGCATCTATCAAAGTACAATTCATGCTTCACTCTACAATTCAATTTACTGCAGCGGAGAGAAAGACAGGAAGAGTGTGTTTATGAGATAAATGAGAGTGAACCTTAAAACTTCCGTTGAACTTTGAATTCCTCGACCACTCCAAACCCAATGCCTTACTCGATGTCTGATACGTTCCTTTCAAAACGTCATCACCATAAACCCTGTGCGAGACCGCAAAATCCCAAGAATTCTTTGCCAAATCATAACAAGGTTCAAACGTTGTCAACCCTTGATGAACATAAGTATACTTCAACTTGCAATTCCCAGTACCAAGCACGTAATTAGCCGACACCTTATTAGCAGAATCAAACGCAAGATTTCCATCCAGAATAGTCCTGTTATCACCTCTGTGATGAATGTACGTCAGATTCAATGGCTTATTCGCAACCCTCACACTGTTCATAAACTGAAACCGAAAATCCTACGGAACAAGACAAAACAGCAATTGAAATAAACAAACATGAAAAAGAAATTAGAAAGCTGCAACTTCATGTTTATCTCAAATCCTACAACAAACCCTAATTCAAAATCTTTCCAAAAATTAGCTGCTAATAACAGTAACCCGGTCAAAATTTTCAGGAGAATTGAAGTCAAACTTGCAGTATACAGTACAAGCTAACTTCAGGTGAAGAAATGAAACTTTTTGGGAGGTACCCTTTTGGGGACGTCGAAGTCGATGATGAAAAAGCCGGGTTTCTCGAGGGCAAGAGCCAGGTCGTTCAAGTTGGGACCGTTGGCGACGGTCGAGTCGGTGACGGAAGCACGGAGCTTGACATCGGCGGCGTTGAAGGAGAAAGTAGCAGCGGCGGTGCTCTTGTCGTCGTGGTACCGACCCTTCAAAGAAGCCTTCATTTTCGCTCGCCAGAAACAAAGAGAGAGGCAAAGGAGTTGGGTACAACAATCCAACTCAAGCCTAAGAAGGCCTCGAGCTGCCTTGTACTTATTTATCGGAGTTGTTGGCACAACCGCCGCTTAATTTATATAAACATTTTAAGAATTAATTAAATTGCTTATTCTCCAATATTTTTTATTCGTAGATAAATAAATTTTAAAATAAAACAAAATGTAATTTTATATTTTAAAAGATATTTTATTATGCACTTTTTTTGTTAATTAGGTCGTGATGACCTTTAATTTTTTAATTAATAATTATAGATTATTGCTTACATTATAATTAGAGATAGTAATTTAAATTGAATTTGTATGAAAAAATATTAGTTTTATTTTATTTTATTTTTGAATTTGAGATGGAAAATTTGATTTAAATGATATAGTTTTGTTGAATAACTAAATAAAGTATTAACTAAATAATGTTATTTTATTACTCTTATTCTATTTAATAACTAAAGAGTTAATGACAAAAAAATTCTCATTTTTTAATTTAATAAAATAATTTTATTTAATTATAATGTCTATCAATAATTATTAAAAGTTAAACTTTAACTAAAATTATCATTCCAATTAATGTTTTAAAAATCGAATTGACAATTAATCCGATAAGACGAAAAATTTAAGATTTAATCAGTGTTAGATAGTTCTAAAAATAATTAAATATTAAATAAAATTGAAGAATTTGAAATATAATTAAAAAGCGACTATACTTAATTTAAATTTTAATTAAAAAGGAAACTTTAAATAAAAATTAATTAGTTAATTTTAATTTATTATTTTTACGAAAATCAATCAATTTATTTATTTAGTTTAAAAAACGAGAGCTATTAAAGTAAATCGAATCAAAAAATTGACCGATTTTAAATTTTTACGGTTAAAGTGACCGAGTAATTAAATTTTGTAATTATAAAAATTTTAACCTATATCTATAGCATTTTTGACGTAGATAGCAAACAAGTGTTGGATGAATGGATGAGGGTAAATGTTTGTACCCGATGGTTCTTTATTAAGTTCGCGTGATAATTAGATGTTTATCATGC
Source organism: Erythroxylum fimbriatum (assembly GCA_026770325.2). Classification (NCBI taxonomy): domain Eukaryota; kingdom Viridiplantae; phylum Streptophyta; class Magnoliopsida; order Malpighiales; family Erythroxylaceae; genus Erythroxylum; species Erythroxylum fimbriatum. The sequence continues at coordinate 1,198,060 of JANZLH020000015.1, read as the reverse complement.
TGACTTTTTGTGATTTGTTTGTGCAGGCACACCCCAACAGGTATTATACTCCTGGAAAGCCGTTCCCGCTCTATCCAAGGCTTGAGTTTGTGTTTGGAAAAGATAGGGCAACAGGTGCAGGTGCTCAGGATGCTGCCGATGCTGTGGCTAATCTTGAAACTGAGGAAACTGAAGTTGAAGCTGAGGCTGCCGGCCTAGATGATCCAATGCTGTCTGCGGCGCAATTTGATCTTTCTGGACCATCGGTCACTCCTCCCCTAACTTCTTCAGCCCCAGCGTTTGGTTCAGTCGCGTCTTCCACCAACAGTGACGGCATCCGAACGAACAAAGGGAAAAGGAAGATGAGGGATATCGAAGTATTAGAAAATGTTGCTGCCTCATTTGCTTCCGCCATTGACAGTGGTAAACAAAATGCGAGGATCATTGCTGATGCCATTGTCGGCCTCCACGGGTCCACGCTAGGGGACGAGCTTGCAAACTTGGGTTTCTCAACTGAAGAAGTTATAAGGACTGCAAGGATATTCTCTAGGAATGTTCCTGCTGCGAATCTTTTTTGGGATCTAAATGCAGAACAAAGGCCGGGTTATGTGAGGGGCCTGCTAGATGAAGATGTGTAATTTGATGCAGATGTTTGACATTATGTTTTTTGTGGAGCTACTGGCTATATGGTAGCTTGGTAGGGATGCTAGGATTTGAACTGTTATGCTACGTAGTAGATGATGACTTTATTCTGCTGCACTGTCCACTTTTGTGTTGAGCTACGGCCTGTATAGTAGCTTCGTAGGGACGCTAGGATTTGCACTGTGACGCTAGGATTAGTTGCCACTGACTTTGTTTTGATGCACTGTCCACTTTTTTGTGCAGCTAGGGCCTGTTTAGTAGCTTAGTAGGGCAGGTAGGAGTTGTACTTTTATGCAACTGGGATATAGATGCTGACTTTGTTTTCATGCACTGCCAACTTTTTTGTAACAGTTGACTACTTCTGGTCAATGGTTGGTTTGCATATGTCTTATGTACTTGTCCTGCGTTTCTGAATGCTGCAAATATTATTTATTTTCAGGTACCTACATATGGGTAGATACAACTTTTATGTGGTCTTTGTTGGGCGCGAAGTAGGTATTTTTACCCATTGGGATGCTGTGAAATTGGCGGTTGAGGGGTATCCTAATGCTCGGTTCAAGGGGTATCGGACACTAGAAGAAGCACAACGTGCTTATGACATGGACCCATCTAGGACGGCTCGTCGCATTGAAGACATTCCTCCCACCGCCAATGAACAATCTTCCATGCCGACTCAATTCCCACATCCAACAACTGAACAAGTGTCAGCAGTTCAACCTTTACAGCCAAACATGGGATCGAGTAACACATTTTTAGGCATTGCCATTGGCGTCATATTGGGATTTATAATTAAGGACATTATTGATAAGATCATAGGTTAATGTATGTTGAACCAATTATGTTACTAGTTCCAGTAATGCTTAGATGCTTTTTTTTCGATGTATGTTGAACCTATCACGGTATAAATTATATTAATGTATGTTGAACTTATTATGTAATGAATTCCATGAATGCTTAGATAATGTATTTGAATGTATGTTGTGCTTATTGTTACAACTTTTGTGCTGATTGTCATTAATA
>JANZLH020000015.1:1159677-1185726 GCA_026770325.2 Erythroxylum fimbriatum | reverse complement strand
TGCGGTTTAGGTTCGGTTAACCTAGAACCGCAAGTTAGAAACCTGAACCTGAACCATGAACCTGATTTTTCAGGTTCAGTTCAAACCGAACCGAAACTTAGGCTCAGTTAACCTTATTTGCAGGTTAGGTTCACGCAGTTCAGGTCCGGTTCGCGGATTCGCGGGTTTTCTTGAACACCCCTAGTTTCCGTGTGTCACTTTGTGTCTCTCTCCATCCATTCATTTATTAACATTTAATCAATGGATGGATGAAGAAAAATACAAGATGGCATACGAAAACGAGCGCAGGTGAATTGATCCCGTTAGTTCGGAACATCTTGAAAAACTAGAAAGATTATGGGAAGACAAGACTCGTATCACCCCGTAGTAATGTCATGCGTTACATACCAATCATAATTTGGAAAGTAAATAATCTTTTTTAATCAAATAATAATAATCTTTTATATTATCCTTTTGAAATAAATTTGAAATTAGTTCAGATAAACATAACAATAGGGTTTAGTCTCAATCTAACCATATAATTTGATTGGATTTCGAAGATTGATGTTAGGCCTAATTTAAAAATATTAAGAGAACCTGGCCACTCGATTAAGATAACGCCATTTTAAATAATATGACCAAACTTGGGCCATGTGTTCTTAAAGATGGACCGACCGAACCATTATCGTGCCCAATTTTGAAATTCAATTTAATCCCAACCCAAATTTGAATCATAGAGTTTGTGACACTTGGGGCCCGAAATTCTGGTTAATAAAAAAAGAGTACTCCTAAACTGAAGTTTCGATCTCGCATGTGACTTGATTAATGTCCGTACTACTCGACTCAAAAAAATAAATATGGAGATTAAAAAATAGATTTTAAATGAAATTTAAATAGATGTTGAAAAATGAATGTGGATATAGGTATAATTATAACCCGAACCGATGGATTGGATACCCATACCTTACCCGTTTTTTAATAACTCTTTTTTTCTTTCTTTTCTTGAATATTTATAGTTAAATATAATAAAATATTAATATTTTTCTAAGAAGAAACAACTTTAAAATCTCTACTTTACTCCTCAATCCTCACCTTTTTCATCATATTTTATTTTCTTATAGGATGATAATAATACAAATGATATGGAGATAGATTTTTAAATGTTGTGGAGTTCACGCAAAGATAATTTGAAGCTTTGTATATTTAAGTGTTTGTTCCAGTTCTTGATTGTGAAAAATATACGTTGTCTTTGCAGTAGACATTATGATCGAGTCCTCAGCATTCGAGTTAACATTCGGCTGCTCAGGACGCCTAAGCTCGATGCTCACTGCCCATGAACGTGCCTCTGCCACAACATCATAGCTAACACAATTCTCTTCCCTAAAAATAGACCTATTTCGATTCTTCCATATCTTCCAACAGATAATTCCAAACATAGTACTCCACAAGCATGCTCCATTTTCACATAACAATTTCGAATTCAAATTATCACGCAACCAAGTCATAAGATCAGAAGAGAAAAACCTGTGTTGATCACGAACAGGGACAATCCTCATCCACGCAGCCACCGCTATAGGGCAATCGCGTAAAACATGTAAGGTCGATTCTAGAGGGCCTCCACACACCATACACTCGGTAGAGTCCGTTAAATGGCGTCGACATCTTTCCTGGGCCGTAAGCAAACGGCCATTGAGAGTTAGCCATATAAAATGACACACACGCTGCGGACATTTTAAGTTCCAAGCTAATCCCCATAGAGCTTGTCTCGGCAGCCATTTGCCTTTATTCGACTGCTCATATGTCGATGATACTGAAAACTTACCATTCTGGCTCCACTTCCACTCACAGCAATCTGCCCCCACCTCATCAGATGGCGCACACACCCCCATCATGTCAGCAATACATTCCGGCATCACTAGCTGTCTAATACGTGGCCAGTCTCAGTCGCCATACTGATTCACCAATTCACATACATATAACTCTGAGTCAATAGCAACAGACTGTTTCGCATAGTTATACAGAGGTCCAATGCTCGGAATCCAATTGTCCATCCAAAATCGCGTCGACTTACCATCACCAATTGACCAAAAAATCCCCTCACGAACAGTCTCCCAAATGCCAGCAATCGACTTCCACACATACGACGCCTCACTTCGCTTTATACTCACCGGACAGCTCTCCTTCATATCATACTTGGAACGCATAATTCGAACCCACAATGCCTCTGTATCTGCCACTAGGGAGTACCCAAGCTTGACCAAAAAAGCTTTGTTTTGATCACGAAGGCTACGGAAACCCAGGCCCCCGTTCTCTTTAGGCATACAACAAGCCTCCCAGCCTACCAATGACATCTTCTTCCTACCAGCCTCAGTACCCCAAATAAATTGTCTCACCAACTTCTCGATCTCCTTACACAAACGAGCAGGGATGAGAGCAGATTGCATAAAATAACTGGGGATGGCCATCAACACTGATTTCGCCAGTGTAACCCTCCCTGCACTAGAAAGGCATTTCGCATCCCAACCATTGAGGCGACTACGGACCTTTTCCAGGATAAATTCATAAGTTGCTTTTGTAACCCTCGAATGGAAGAGCGGAACCCCGAGATACCTGCCCAAATCCTGGACTCTCTGAAAACCGAGCCTACTACTAAGGACCATGGCTAAATCCTCATCGACATTCTTCGAAAAGTATACTTGAGTTTTCGCCGCACTGACCTTATGTCCAGAAAAATGACAGAACTCTGAAAGTACCTGGTTCAGCACATTAACCTGGTTCTCCTCTGCTTCGCAAAATAGAACCAGATCGTCCGCAAAAAATAGGTGGGTAATTGGCGGGCATCTCTTTTTCATAAACAAAGGCCTCCATCTACCTCCTGCCACCTCTCGATTAATGGCATGTCCCAACTTCTCCATAGCCAATACAAATAAATACGGGGAGAGGGGATCACCCTGGCGAATTCCTCTAGAAGGCTGAAAAGAACGAGTCGGATTGCCATTCCACAATATGTGCAAGGACTGAGAGGTTACACACTGCATAATCACCTTAATTAAACCATCTGGCAGCCCTGAGTCAACAAGTGAATCTCGCAAAAAATCCCACCGCAACCTATCATACGCTTTCTCCAGGTCCACCTTAATCGCCATCCATTTCTTCTTACTTTTACTCGTCCTCATTGAGTGAATAGCTTCCTGAGCAATTAATACATTATCCGTAATGCATCGACCCTTAATAAAGCTAACCTGATTAGGAGACACCAATTTCGGCATCACTCCCCTTAATCGATTCACAATAGTCGTGGTCAGCACCTTGAATAAAACCGCACAAAGGCTAATCGGTCTAAATTGCGTCAAATATTCCGGCCCGGCCACTTTCGGAATTAGGACTATAGAAGTTCTATTCAAATCCCGATGTATCTCCGCACCATTAAAAACCCGCGCTACCATCTCAAAAATAGAGTCACCCATTACTCCCCAATTAGCCTGAAAAAGCTGAGCATGACAACCATCTACCCCCGGAGCTTTCAAAGGTGGCATACTAAACAAGGCCTCACGCACTTCCTCCTTAGTAACCGGCCTCGAAAGAGATTCAATATCACTATCCGACAACCTAGGAAAGCAACCTGTGATAGGATACACACCATGCGCAGAACCCTCATCCGTGTATAGCCTCTCATAATACTCCACAGCCGCCTGTTGCAACCGTTCATCATCAAAACACCATTCATCATTCAACTTCAGGGCTCTAATTTTATTTATACGCCGGCGCTGTAATGTTCGACTGTGATAATATTTGGTATTGCGGTCGCCTTTGCTAAGCCATTCATCTCTCGATTTTTGATGCCAGAGTTTCTCCTCATCCTCGAGCACCTGCTCCAGCTCCAACCGAAGCTTCTGATCCAGCTTCTTAAGCCACGGATCTCCCCTCTCGTCCATCGCTCTCTGTATACCTCTGATGCGATTAATAAGATTTCGTTTACGGACCCCAATTTGACCATACACCTCCTTATTCCACAACCTCATATCCTGAATCAACTTTGGTAAAGCCTCTTCAATTAGACTCGAGCCATCCCACTTCTCCCTAATCAGCCTCTTAAAATCCTCATGCGATAGCCAACTTGACAAAAAGCGAAAAGGTCTATCTCTAGTGCCATTATATTCGCGGTTTGTCGATAAAAGTATCGGCCGATGGTCAGATTTCAGACGATACAAATGACTCACCTCAGATTCAGGAAATGTTGACTCCCAGTCCTCATTGAAAATCACCCTATCTAAACGTTAAAAAATGGTACCCCGATGCCAAGTAAAATGCGGTCCAGCAAACCCAGCATCTCTAAGATTCAAATCGAATATAAAAAAAAGACTGCGTTCAATTGATATCCTTCTTCCTATCTTCGCAAAGCGAAAAGTCTTTTATACCTCAACTATCTCAAAGCGAAACCAGATCTTCTGTCTAGTTTTACTCTGTCTTATTCTGTCTCACGGAATCTTAGTCATTTATTTTGCGGGACCCACATAAATAAATTGCTGAGATTTATTGGACACAATAAGACACCATAATATTGGACAGAAGATCTGGACTCTCTCAAAGCAGGGTGTCTTGCATATTTATGCACCGAAATTTGTCGATATGATTTCAATCGTCAGTCATGAAATTACAATTTAAAGGAAATCATATTCCTAAAAAAATTTGGGGAGTGATTGAGATGTTGGATAATTTTATTCTTTCCTGTAAAATTAGACAACTATTAATTGTCTTTTTTAGTTTTTAAATAAATTATCGGTTAAGTTACGTAATTTGATCTAGATAAAGATAATAAAATGACCCAAAAAATGATCTAAATCAGTAAGTCAAAGTTTGGATGAAAAATATATCCCAATTAGTATGGACCAGACTTATATCGACCTTGTGATAGAAAAGTCCGATATATAAACTATATAAAGGTTAAGGTCTTCTGCAGTTGCTCATATCAATTATAAAAACAAGAAATCTCTGACCCGTTAAGAGAGTTTACGTATTGAGAAAACTGTAAAAAGACCTAAGGAAACACTTTTCATAAAGGTCCTTGAAAATTTGAGATTGTTTAGAACTTAAAATCGGCATCGAAATAAAAGATGGAACCGAAATTAAATATTCTATATTATCTTTGTTTTTTTGATCATTTCATGTTGATCATGAGCATTTAATAAAGTCTGTACCACGTCTTACATAGAAATAATCAATTAAATTGTCTAAATATAATATGAGACAATGCTTTTTATTTTTCAATCTTTTGATGTTCAATCCACCATTTCTGTAGAAAACCAAACAGAAAATCTGAAGAGAAAAGTACTTGATCCATGGTTTTGGGGCAAGCTAAGGTCTCAACCAGACCATGTAGCCTTGGATCAAAACTCTATAGTTGATATGAAACTCATTTAATATTAACCCTTGACTTCTAGCATTAGTTGTTTTAATTTACATTAAGCCTTTGTTTGGATGGAGGGAAACCAAGAGAAGAGAAAGGAAAAAGAAATTGTATTTCTCTTCCTTTCCATTGTTTGGACAAGAATAAGAGAGAGAATTGAGAGAAATGGAAGGAAAATTTGGGCTATTTTTATTCTTATCTTGCAATTTCCCTCCCTTTCCTACCAATTGCAAGAATTCATTTCCTTTCCTTTCCCTCGTGTAATTAAGCATCCAAACAAAGACAAGGGAAGCTTGGTTCATCCGAGGTAATGATAATAAGAATGAGAATAAATATAATCATTATAACTATATTTGTTAATTACAATGAATAAATGATTAACGTTATTATTGAAAGTAGTTGGTTTGTTAAAAAAATTAAGAAATAAAAATTTGTTAAATTTTTGTTTTACATGAAATTTTAATATATTTTAATTAGTTATATTTAATTGATAAAAAATAAAATATAATTAATTAATTATATTTTAATAACTAAAAAAGATACAGAAAAAAGAAGCATCACATCGTAGCACTATACTTTAAGATGCCAACTTATCAATTTGTTGCATTCCATATTTGTCAAAATACCAGAGTAAATTTGCAGGCTAATCTTATGTGCTTTTAACCACCCTAAACTGAAAAACCTAACTATGGAATCTTATCATCAACTCGCGATTCATAAAGCATTTAAACCTAAAGCCCGACGTGCCCAAGTGTTCCAGTCTGTTGAAACTAAAACCTTAAAAAACAAGAAGACAACCTTCGACTCCTTTTCATCCAATAGAATCCTAAAATCGTGCGTCCACAATACCTACGGACAAGGACAACCTTGGAAGGTGAAGATCGTCTGTTTTTCTCAGATTACAAAAAAGTTTGGTGATTGATCCTTCAATCCCAGTTCGGAGGGGAAGAGGGAGGTTTATTCTCCGACGACCCATTCAAAATATACATTCTTGAGGTCGGTTTCTTTCTCCGATCTTCAATGAGGAAACTTTGTCCAAATTACGACAAAGAGGACGGTCTGGACACCGTCTTGGAGGTGCCGATACCCGAAGAAATGTTCGATAGTATGGGAAGCAATGTCGCTTCACGGTGGCATAACATGCGCGCGTTGATGAGAGCTCAGACAGCGACGACGCAGCAATGTCTTCTTCAGACTATTTCAGATACCGAGTTCATGGCATTGCTCAAGCTTGTTTGTTCACCTCTTATACCTTTCCAGTTACAACCTGATCAGCCTCTTACTCGGCCTATTCGACATTGCCCCATTGTACGTATGATTCCAGGAAGATTGGCTTAGGCTGTTTCTGTTTCTGTTTCTGTTTCTTGTCTAATCACCACGTGTTTGTTTTTAATCTCCATCGAGAACGAACTACATATATTGACCTTATTCCCAAGTAATATTCTGCAAGAAGAGGTTTGGAACCTCAATATGTAGAAAATTCAGATCAGTTGGTATGAGTTATTAACAATTTCTTACATGAACAGGGAGCTTCCATTGCGACTTACATAGTACAACAATATGTGGCGGCGGTGGGAGGACAAGATGCCTTGAACTCGGTGAACAACATGTGTGCAGTGGGGCAGGTGAAGATGGCTGGCTCTGAAATGCACCAAGGTGATGACAGTATCCACACAGCTGGGAAGTCCGAGGTTGGAGGGTTCGTGTTGTGGCAAAAGAACCCTGATTTATGGTACTTAGAGCTAGTTGTTGCAGGTTACAAGGTGAGTGCAGGTAGTGATGGTAAGGTTGCATGGAGCCAATCCACTTATCAACCTGGTCATGCCAATAGAGGCCCTCCACGACTCATGAGACGCTTCTTTCAGGTAACTAACTAACTAGCTAGCCAAGTTCAGATTCTGATGAAACTCTAAACAAGAGATGAATGTGTATGTGACCAATTCCTGTATGTGTTGGTGCGATTCCCATCAGGGACTCCATCCCAGGTGTACTGCAAACTTGTTCTTGGAAGCAGAGTGCACAGGAGACAAGAAAATCAACAACGAAGACTGTTTTGTACTAATGCTTGACACAGACTCGAGTGTCCTCAAAGCACAGAGTTCAGCTCACACCGAAATCATCCACCATAAGGTATGGGGCTACTTCAGCCAGAGAACTGGACTGCTAGTGAAGTTTGAGGATACAAAGTTGGTGAAAATGAAGTCGCCTAAAGGGGATGACACTGTGTTTTGGGAGACGAGCATAGAGTCAGTGCTTGGAGACTATAAATACATTGAAGGCATCAACATAGCACATAGTGGAAAGACCACGGCAACTCTTTTCAGACATGGACAGTCACGACCTCACAAGAGGAAGATCGAAGAAGCTTGGAGGATTGAAGAAGTTGATTTCAATATATGTGGACTGTCTACAGATTGCTTTTTACCTCCATCAGACCTCAAGAGGGAGCAAGAAAATGCAGAACAATGACAAATCACATAGTTTTGAGTAAATTACTTGACGGGTTAACAATTCGAAAGCCAAGGGACAAGCTCGATCGATCATGTAAATGACCAAATTTACTGTATTTGTTCTTGCTTTTTCTTTCTTGGGTTAGGGGCAAATCAATACTAATTCAAAATGGAAATCTCCAGGTACATATAGGCTTATTTCTGAACTGCAACTTGTATATTCTTTATCTCTGTTTTCAAAGAAACACACATTTGAGTCTTAGAAGTTAGGAGTGGAGTTTGTTTTCAATTCCAGAATGTAATACAGATATAATGGCATAAGATTTGTATTAGCATATGATTATAAACATATTGCCATTTGGAGCATTTTTACTCGAGCCATGTTACGACGACGACGACGACGACGACGACGACTACTACTACTACTACTCAGTAAAAGTCCCGTTGAAATGCAATATTTAAGGAGGCCTAACTTAAAGAAATGTTGTTTTCGATAAACCTGTCCGACGAAAGAAAAAAAAAAGGCATATACATATTAAAATAATAATAAAAAGAAAAAAGAAAAAACAATAAAATAGACCTAACAAATAATAATACTAATAAAATACAAATAAATAAATTTGTATAAATAAAAATATAGAATAGATAATACAACAAATATAAAACATGGTCAAGACTCAAAATAAAAAATAAAAAAGTAAATAATAAATTCAACGAATTATTAACTGTGATGATGTTATTGCAGGCTTAAAATATACATTATCTTCTGTTCCAGTTACTCTATTTCAACCCTATTCTATTAAATCTCATCCATACATTTATGTACTCTGTTTCAACCCTGTTCTATTAAATCTCATCCATACATTCATGTGTGGTTCACATAAATGTATGGATAAAATTTAATGGAATATGATAGGAACACCATACTTGGAACAGGAGATCTGATTCCCTTAAAATAAGGATCTACCTTTCATCCTATCATATCTCACTTTAAAAGTATAATTACGAGATCCTTCGTATACTTAATAATTAATAATCATCATTTAATTTAAATTATTAAATTTAAATATATAATTAATAAACAATTTTATTATATTATTATTTAAAATACATAATTTATAAATTTGGAAAACTATAAAAAGCCCAATACTAGTTTGGGCCATGCATCCTAACCCTAATCAATTTACAATGTTTATACGTGCAATGTGGCTTCGGCTCAGAATCGCACTTCCTCGTGAAACCCTAATTCTCGTTAGCCCCTATTTAAAGCAAGCACTCTACTTCTATAGTTTGAGCCGCTGTATTATGTAACTTTGAGACGTTCCGGAGACTTCGAACTCTTTTTGATGTCTGCAAAGCACAAAGATTGAATCTTTACTTGTTAGTTAGTTGATCAAAGATGAGTGTTTTTGTTGTTATTTGTCAGATTTTGCATCTGTTTACCCACTCCTGATATGGCAGATTTTTTTTACTGCTAGAGGAGATAAAACAGATGCACATAGCTAATGAAGGTTGGCTTACCAGCCCATTGCATTTTTCTTTTCTGTTGTTGCTTTGGTGTCAAATGGACCTCCCTACATTTTCGCCTTCACTTCTATGTTTTCTTTTATGTGTCTGATCAACCTATGTACAGTTTTGAGTCTCTTCATGTTTTTGAAATTTACTGATTTTTGGGAGAAAGTGGCAAGTGATGAATAAATTTTCTTATCCTACACACTGAATACCTTGTGTTGACTTAACTCCGCTTATTATCTGATGCTACTTTCTTCAATTTTGATTTTGTAGTTGTTTTTGCTTTCCTGCATCTCGGGTTTGATTTGTCTATGCTTCCCTTGTTCAAGGAATTACATTCTTTAAGTATTGGAGAATTTGGATTTGTGATTCCATTTATGGGACCTCGAGTCTTTACAATGATGAGAAGAAGCAGACGGGCGGTCAGAGACTGATGCCATGTTGAATGTCTGCAATATCCACTCGTGGAACACCTCTGAGTCATAATTCATATCTTAAAAGTTAAAACTATCTTGGATTTAGATGAATCATAATTTGAGACTTGTCATTCCAATCTCAAGACTTTCTTGTTTAATCCTATGATATATAGACTAAGTTGGTCATTAGATTTTGAATCACTACTCATACCAGCAATGATGAAGTTGCTTTACCATATGTCCGGACATATGAGACTTGCTATGATATGATATGCAATCATCTGAGCTGATAAATTTTCTTGGGAATGAAAGCTAACCATTTTGTCCAACAAAGAATGGTTCTTTGCTCCTGAAGCAAGTATTAGATTGCTAATTAATGTAAAAGTAAAATGATCTGTTTAAATCTGATTCATGGATCCACGTCACAAACTGCTTGTAGGTCTTGTATACAGTTTTTGTCGACAAACGTGTGCTACAGGTTGCTCAGCCTTATCAGTCTCAGTTGTCCTGTCTTGATGCAGAACCAGCTGTAGTGAAGGACCAAGAATTGGGATTGTATTATAACGATTTTCAGCAACTTTTGTGCAGGAATAATGGGTTGTCGATGTCTTCTTGAATTGTATATTATATATTTATTGTTAACATGTGAAAGACAATAGTCCATTGGTGTTAAAACTTGTATAGTCCAACAGGAATTGCTGAAGAATCTTTGTATGCAACTAGAATCAATCTATATGTATCCACCTATTGTTACTGTTATAACAAATTTGATTGCTCTAATATAATATCTGTTTCTTAAGTTGCATAGAAAGGGGAAGATTGCAAATCCTTGAATGATATGCAAGTAGCTGAAATTAATTGCTCGTGCGAGTGTCTGCTGGTTGAACATGGTCATTTCAGCATTTAAAGCCACATTCAAATGCTATTTCATTCCATAGAACAGTTGCTAACAAAACTGATTCTGAGTTTTGAAGTCTCATTGAATACTGTAGAACATTATACAATTATCAAATCAATTGCCGTTGGATTCTTACAATGAAAGAGTCTAAATTTATCTCCATCTGAAATTGACAATTAACAGATATTAATATACTTAGTTGTTTCCTACTTACATAATGACCCACTTTTGTCGGTATTTCGGCCTGAGTTTAGATCTTTTGTCTAATATTATGGTGTTTTATTGTGTTCAATAAATTTCAGTCATTTATTTATTTAGGTCACGCGTAGATATTGCATAAATCCAATCCCGCTAAATAAATGACTAAAATTTTATAGACGGAATAAAACAGAATAATATCAGTAAAAGATCTGAATGGCCAATCCATGCTCAACCATATTTCTTTCCATAGTATAATAGTACGAACCGTGTAGTGTTCTATAACAGTAACTCCACCCACCTGCTTTTCAGTACCAAGTTGCGTTTTACAAAGGGAATTCTTTAATTCTCTCTGATCATCCTAGTCCTCTGCAAAACAGAGTACCAGGAACCCAGAAAAAATGAGAGGTGACGATGTACGTACAGTCATATCAATTCCATCCACAGCCACCAGCAACACAGCTACTACATCGAGTGTAAAGAAAGTGAGCTCAGGTAACAGCTTTTCAACCAGTAAAAATGGCTACAAGTTCTGGGTCCTAGCTGCTTTTCTCCTTCTCGCATTATGGTCTATGGTCACCGGCTCTGTTACTCTTAAATGGTCCACCGGTAACCTCACACGTCTCTCTGACGACCCAGATTTCACTACTCATGATGATCTCGACGTTCTTGTACTCCCTCCACTCTGGAACTCTTGTTGTTTCTTGTGATCTCGTCGGTTTCAGTGCAAAGATTCGATTTTTATGTGCAAAATTTTGAACTTTCTGTGTTTATGGCGTGTGTAGGAAGTGGAAGAGAAAGAGAAAGTGGTGAGGCGAATGTGGGATGTGTATTCACATAGCACGACTACCAAATTGCCTCGGTTCTGGCAAGAGGCTTTTGACGCTGCTTATGAGGCTTTGGTAAGCGAAGTTCCTGCTGTAAGGAACGATGCAGTTTCAGAGATAGCCAAGATTGCTCTTCGCTCCGTCAACCTCGAAAGACTACCTTTTGGAACAACTAAGGTTAGTTGCTCATTCTCTGTTTTAATGTTGCCACTTCCAGATGAAAGGAAAGTACTGGGAAATGGGTCTTTTAGTGTGAGTTGTTTCGTGTTGATGTTTCAAGTCAGTCAGTGACTGCTGCTTGGTGGAGGATTCTCTCTTTGATTCCTTGGATATATTTTGATTCCATCTTTAAAATCAAACTCCATGAAAGTGTAATTCCTCTTTGAAGGAGGTGATATTCTTTTTTATTTCGTGGCCATTCATATTCTTTATAAAAGATGTCATCTTTTTCTTTTCCTCCAACTTTGAACCGATTTCTAGTCAAGATCACGGATCTACATGCCAGTTTGTGTTTCCTCATGATGTGATTCTCTAGTTTTTCTTCTGGCTTTTGTTCATGTGTGATCAACTGAGTGAAGATGGATCACTCTTTTAAGTCTTCTTCTATCAGTACCATGTTTTTCTTTCTCCATTTTTGACAAATGGTCTCACTCAGTGTCAGGGACAGGGGTATCTCAATCCAATCAAGATGCCTCGAATTCTTAAAACCAAAGTTTGCCTTTATTTGCTATTGTTGGTCTTATCTTCAAGAATGAGGATAACTCTCTAGGTCCCTATGCTATCTTTTCTTAAAACCAAAGTTTGCCTTTATTTGCTATTGTTAGCTCTTATCTTCAAGAATGAGGATAACTCTCTAGGTCCCTGTGCTATCTTTAGTGTATAGCATATGCCAAGGAAAATGGAGTTGGACTAGGGTCAGGCATTTTACAGAAGTATTAAAATTTGTGGATTTTCTGACATCATATATGCATTATTTTCCAGGATGGCACGAAGAGGATAGCAAAGAAGATATCAGGAGAAGAAAGTGAAGATAGATATAGCAATTTCCAATAATCTTCTCTAATTATCACATTTCATTTCTTCAGCAGAAAGAAACATCTGATTTCTCCAACAAGTGCACAGATAGAGCCATAACAACGAATCTAACTTGTGTATGTGTAATCTGATGGGGGGGAAAAAAAACAGATGGCTGTAACAAAACCGTCTTCTTTAATGATGTTATCCCACTGTTCATTCGCCATGGGCAAGGTTTCTGTTTCTGCTCCATTAAACTGCTTCTTGTCAGAATAAATTGAATAACATTAGCTCCTGGGTCTACTATGTGTAAACTTCTTCCTGGTCTTCGAGATGCTTTGTAGATTAATGAATTCGTGACATTGAGGTGAAGAGACCTTCCCTTTTCATAACTGTTTTGGTAGGCTTCGGTTCTCCTATAATCTAAGTCTGATCTCGATTTAAGCTGAAATTAGCAAATCAAATTAAACAAACTCGAGTTTAGATTATAAAATCGACCGGACTTGAGCTTAATAGATTGTTTAAAACCTGAATAATCACGAAAAATTAATCGATTCTAACCTAACTTGGTCGAAACTCTACAAACCAAACTAAACTTGACTAAATTCAGATTGATGTTGAAAATTTTTCAACTTCAAAGCCAACAAGATTCATTGCCTAACCCAACCATTTACTATGACAATTTAGTTCTCTCTCAGTTTGCAGATATTATCAAAGCTTTAATTTTAGAACAGGGGGGATGGAGAACATAAATCAATGTTCAACTTAATCTCAGAATAGATCAAGGACTCACTACCTCAGGAATACACCTTCAAAACTGCATGAGCAGATTCAACTAGAACTTCTGCTGCTGCTGCAACCTTCCCATTGAGGGAACAAAAATCCTAGAGAGAACAACATGTACAGTTGTTTCAGCTAAATGGTATTTACAAAGTGCCTCCCAAAACTCAGTACTCTTACCTAATCATCCGCTGACTGGATCTCTCCCATCATGATCCTGTTACTGACAACATTGAAACCCAAAACTGAAGGGCTAACTTTCTTTCCTTTCTTTCCTTTCTTTTTCCCTCCTCCCTTTGAGGACCCATCTGTCGCACCGGGGATGTTGTTACAGTCAAAATCATCATTGCCTGCATTGTCGAAATTCATGTCTCTGGCACTGTTTCTAGTCACCTTCTGATCATTCCGACTTAGGAAGGCAATTTCAAGTACATCTGATGGCAATAATTCTTTATAGTTTAAGAATTTGTCAATGAACTCATGATCAGGATCAAATGACCCAAGGTTCTCTGTCAAAAGCATCTCAGCCTCTGATCTGGATTGCTTCAAGCAGAACTCCAAGAAACTAGTATCTACAGCGATAACATAAGAAGTGATGTAAGAAAAGAAATTCAAATGATTAAGTTTTAGTGGTCAATGATGAGCAGTGTTTATATGACAATCCTAACCACGAAACCAGATCTACATTTTTAATCTGAAAGTATTGCCAGACAACTAGGACTCAGTCCATTTAATACAGCTATATTTGAGATTTACACAATTTAAACATGCTTATAGCATGTTTTTTCTACGGAAAATTGTGACTTCCAAGGTCATAGTTCCTTTTTTTGACAATTAAATCTCGCGATGATGTATATGCAACAGTTCATATACCAGTTGGTGCTCTTCAGAAAATGTTAAAAAACGTAAAAGATACCTTTCGAGCCGATCAGTCTCAAACACTCATTTTGACACCAATCTCTGAAGTCCATGGCCTCTGCAAAAGAAATGAAACATTTAAGAGGATTTCACCTTACTACATAAGGAAACAATGCCAATCTAACAGTTACCTGAATCCTTATTCATCGTATCTCTCTTCCCTCTAACTGATGACTGAGCGGAAGCAGGTGACGATGAGAGAGAAAGGTCAGCATGCCTACCGCTCCCAGACTTCTGTCGGCCTAATAACCCACTAGGAGTTGCTTTAATGGGAGTGTTTTTGGTTCCCCAACTGCCCTGGTTTGCAAGATGTGGGAATTTGGCCCTGTTCCAAACAAAGTAAATGAATCACATGAAGCATTAAACATAATACACCAGGGCAACCAATTCAAATTCAAGAAACAAGAAAAATGACATTTGGTAATAGGGAAAGATAAAGTTCATACTCCTTAGCCTCTTGTTTGGATTGATCAAGTGGTCCCCAGAATAGATCATCATCCTGTTTATATTTTGACTGAAAAGTGGTATTAGAATTGATATGGATTGGAGCAGTAGCCTTTGCTGGGGAAGTATTAGAAAGGGACCATGAAGAACAAGTAACATGAGCAGTCTGATTTGGTTGGGGCTTCTGTGGAGTTGGTATTTGATTATGAGGCTGGACTGAAGTAGCCTTTTTCTCCTGCTCTTTCAGGATGTCCCTTAGTGAAGTGGGTTTTAACGCCCTCTTGGCATCAGTACACCATGCCGGTGAAGGCGAATGGTTTGATGATTCCCCCTTCAAAAGAAGAAAATCTCCCAAAGAAGGACCTGATGGGATTGCAGGCAGCACTTCTTTATCCTGTTGCACAGAACGAGAGTTTTTACCTTTCTCAATGGGACTGGAACTGATAGGTACATCAGGCATTGTGACTTTAGCTCCAGAACCCTTTGCTTTTGACGACTTTTTACGACTCTTCTTTGCATCTTTTGCCTCAATGAAGTTTCCATCATCAACAGAATCCACGTTCACAATTTTAACTTGATAAGGCAAGCTAGAGACACCTTCTGCCAACTCCACCTCTCTAAACTCGGACTTCGCTAAAACCTCTTCTGCCAAAAGATCATGTAGCTGGCTTTTCTTGCTCTCTGAAGTTGATGAAATTTCTGCTTTATTCACATTCAATTCAGTTGCATCTCTCTGATGTTCTCTAGAAATTTTCAGTTCTGAGTTGGCAACAACCCCCACCCAAGGAGTTGACAAGCTCATTGAACTCACGGAGTTGGTTATCTCGGTAACCATTGTTTCTTCCTGTGCCCTCTTCTGTTCTTCCAGCTGAATTTCCAACAAAGATTTTGGCTTGAAACCTGGCGCAGGTTTCCAAGCTCTTTGAACTGGCTGTATCTGTGAATTCTGCACTGTAACAGGCTCAACTAGATGTGGCCCACTCTTGTCATCAGCTGGTTCAATATGATTTCCAGGTACACTTGTAGGCAACACACTTTTGAATTGTTGGGAGTCGACAATTTCAGACTTGTCTTTTGTTGTCTTTAGAGGAGGAGTTCCCCAAGTTCCATCAGAGGACGCAATATTGGTGTCACCAGAATTTGACCCTTCTGTTTCCTGTTGCTTTGCTTGCTGTAAAATGGATGCCTTTGACACTCCCTTTCGTTGGTCAGGAGAGTTGTTCAACTTTGCTGATTTCTGTTTTTTGGATTTCTTTTCACTTTTTCTTGACTCATGAACTTCATTCTTCAACTGTGTTGCAGCAGAGGGATTATCAATTGATACTTCCTTTTCACCCTGCTGCTCAATATGAGAATTGTCCACTTGAACGGCCACTTCAGCAACATTTTCAAGCTTTAAATTTTCATCAGCACAAACAGAGTTTCCATTAGATTCTGAATGTCTAGAATCTGTAATTGTCTCAGAAACTGGCACGGTCACTGCTTCTTCACTTCTCAAATTGTCTTCTGACAACTGATCCCGCAAAACATGAGCATGAAAATCAGAGATATGGAGAGATTCCAGTACATGAGAAGACACATTTGAGGATTCTTTCATGACCCCTGACAAGTGTGCACTTTCAGATAAAGATGAGGGTAGCATGGATTCATTTTGACTGACAAAATCAAAATTTGAAGGCCTGTTAGGAACCCAACTTCTTTGAAGGCCATTATCCTCATGAGTTTCATGAACAGGATTGAAAGATACTCTCGAATCAGCATTATGAAGGTCATGAGAAAGATGATGAGGGGCTTTGGCATCAACATTGTAGCTAACATCCTGGGTGACTTGTAAAGGCAAATTCATGAAACTGGCGGCAGTACACTCATCTTGCACATTTGAAGCTGGCACCTGAGAACCAAACTGAAATAATTCTTGAGATGGTTGAAGCCGAGGATCTATAGAAGCACTACCAGTAGGTATTGCAGCAGTCTGCAAATGCCCAAAAGATGGCTCTCCAAATCGTTGGTTCAAGTGATGCTCTGAAAGTACCTTAGAAAGCAATTGTTGTTGACGCAAGATCTGTTGCTGTTCCTCTTGTTGCTGCTGTTGTTTCATTAGCAAGAGGTTATTCATCATTGACAGCTGCGGTGTTGACAGAGGAGTTTGGGAATGTAACTGCAACATGTATTGCTGTTGCAACATATTCAGCAATTGTGGATCTTGTGCTAAACCAGAAACAAGTGAATTATCAGAATTCAAAAGACCAGATGGATTATCTACAGCTTGACCAAGTATATTTGTTAAAGATGGATTCTGCTGCTGCAGCCTCTGGTGTTGTCCAAAAGGAATTTGTGAAGGAAAATTATGGGTTTGATGCAAGTCCAGTTTTTCCTTTACTGGATCCAAGCCACTTGGGACAGGAAAATTTGACCAAGTAGCTACATTATTAGTCCCTGCAGTACTTGATCTGTCGGATAATCCTTGCAGGATGGATATCAAGTCAGTATTCTGTAATTGCGGAGGTTGAAGAGAATTTTCATTCAGTGCTGCTAGTAGTTGTGGATGTGATATTGAAGATTCAGAAAGAACCTCCGGTCTTGAAACTATTGGTGCCACTTCCCTGCCAGCCCAATAAGGATAAGGATTGGACAGCGACCTCTGCCGCTCAAGTGCCATCCTATTTGCCAAAAGAAGCACATCATTCCCCCCATCAACTCCCACTTGGGCCATATTGCCAGTAGTACTGCCCAAAAATTCTGGCAAACCTATAATTGTCACATAAGAACCAAATCCATTAAGATGGCAATGAAACAATGAAAATAAAAGTTAAAGTGTTCACGGATCAAATTTAAGTAAAAAGACCCCATAAAAACAAACCATTGTATAGCAACGAAAGGAAAATAAACATCAAGACAGTAGTTGATACATAGGTGGAAAAGGTAGAGGATCAACAATGAAAAAGAATGTTAACCTTGAGATGAATTGCTTATATTTCCAGACATGAGTGACTCCAAGAATCTATTTTCTGCCTCCGTTTTTGAAGTGGATTTATGTCTCTGATCACTTTTCATCATATCAAGCTGAAGCACAGCACCCAATCCACTAAAGTTAGGCCTAGTACATGTATCTGTTAATTCATTCTGTTTCGGCACACTAAAACCAGGTGGTGGTCTAGCCTTAGCTCGTAAATGAGGCATAACATCACCAAGTAGTGAAAAGGGTGCATCTTTTGATGCAGTTGCAAGGCGAACTTGCAAATCAATCCCAAAATATCCAGCCTCATACCATCCAATTATATCGCCTCCAGAGAAGGGTCCTTGAATTTCACCTTGAGGATCTTTGTATAAAAGAATTAGGTTCTCAGGAGAAGGTAGCGGAAGTTTCTTATCTTCCTGTTCTTTGTCCAGACTTACCAATGGCTGCCTGTTCACCACGGAATCCTCACCAGTTTGCCATTTTTTACCATCTTTAGAGAGTGACGGATTAACCAGATTAGTTTCCCACTGATTATCTAGATTCTTCTGAGGCTGACTCCAACTATGATCATGGTTTCTAGACATACCATCACTTGGAATCTCTCTTGAGTTGATTCCCTTTTCTCCTAGAGATGGGGCTCGCCATGGAGTGCCACTGCCAGGATGCACAGGATTATTTACCTGCGTAGTTGATTCCCTACTGATAGGAGTATCATCAATCTTTCTGCAAGGACCAATATCTTCTCTGGGAACTGCAGACAAAAGACATGATTGTACAGATGCAATCTCCAATCGAGGGCAGTTTATCATAAAAAAGAAATAAAAACAACACATAAGCTTAGCTAATTATAGTAAATAGAACCAAAGCAAACCCACTACATAAAACTCAAGACCAAAAGTTGTTGAATGAATCGTCTATAAAATCATATTGTTTTCAGGGATTAAATGACCATCTAAAGATCATCAAACGAGATCATAGACAATAGCTATCAAATTCTGCATCAATTACCTTCACCTTTCATTTTGTCATCTGCCTTGTGGTCCTGCATGAATTCATGTTTGGAGTTGGATCGATAATAGTATGTTTCTCTATCAGGATATACTCTCTCTACATGAATTTCACAACCAGCTTTTGAAATGTCGATATTGATATCTTTAGTTTCCTCCATTGAGAGCGGTGCATCATCTGTACTGCCTGCTCATATTATTGAACCACAAAATTAGTTCATCTCTATCCAAATATGCACAAGAATGTTGAAGTCAATTCAATAAGTTCAATACCAAGCTTGGCTCGTCTTGAAGGAGTAGAATCCAGAGGGCTACGCCCGAGAGATCCTTCTTTGGATATTTGTGGAGCACCACTACTTACTAATTCCCCTTTAACAATTGCATCCAAAACATCCTATTCAAGAAAGCAACACTAAGTCAATTAGCAACAAGTATAGGTAAAATTTCCAAAGCCGTAGGTAAAATTACCATTTCTTCAAAACTTGGCGTTGAGATTGCAAGTGGCTCTAAGGGTTTGTCCTGCGTAAGAGAAGGAACTTGTACGAACCCAGCCAAAATTTTGCTACATGATTTCATGTCTATCATCCTGTAAATATCAATTAATTTTGTCCGACTATATCTTAAAGGTCCATTTTCACTCTTGTCTGAAATAGCTCCAAAAGATCGGGACTGGACTGAAAAAGTGTTCACAGGGTTTCCACTAGAATTGGTCCTTCCACGACCCACAGAAAAAGTAGAATTATTTTCTCCACGTCCTCTCCCATAAGGAAAAGTAGAAGTATGTTTATTTGGCATTAGAGTTTGTTGATGAGGAATCTCCCCTTTTCCTCTACTCTGGAAGGAGTTAGATCTCCAAGGCCGGTAAAGATCACCATCCTTTTCGTCTTTTCCATGAACAGAATGGTGAGGCAACCCTTTTTCAAATGAAACTTCAACATCTTTTCTAAAGTCCACTTTATTCTCATGCGAAACTTCTGTCTCCTTACCACCAGGTCCCCACCTTGTGTTCCATTTGCTCTCACGCCGCTGATCATAATGGGCCTCCCGATTACCCAAATCCGTCCGGCGCTCAGAGAGGGCACGACGAGCTTCATAATGCCTAATGGATGAATTCTCTGCCCAGTGATCAACTCTCCGTGTCTCACCAAGATCCTTGTCTCCATCCCTCCGGCGATCTTTGCGCATTGAGGAATTAAAGTCTCTTTCTTCATCACGCCATCGTTCACAGCGACCAGTCTCCATATCAAGCAAGGAAGGTCGGAAAACATCCTTCTTCTTCTGGATCTCGTGACTGTCCTCATTATTGCTTGAAGATTTTGTGCTGGCTGAGCGACTACCATAAGCGGGAAATGAGCTGGAGTGGCTCTCCTGTGTACATATCAATCCCCAACCCAGAAAATGAAAATTATAATCAACAAACATGAAAAGGAACATATCATAACAACATGACATGCATGGCTTTGGGTTGGAAAGAGTATATAATGACACATAAAAATTTATTGAGTTATGTAAAACTATGGCATTACAGATATAGATAAAACTATGGCATTACAGATATGGATAAAACTATGGTATTACACATATAGATAAGTAAAATAACAAGGTTCTGACTACATACCCCACTTCCTACACCAGCCTTGCCCTCACCTGGCTTCGGTAGAAGCCACTGTGGTGAAAGCGGGATAGGATTGTCAGATCCTTGAGAATCTGCAGAATATATCCATTTATTAATAAAAATATGTTTGATCCAATTCACCAATTGGAACATAAAGCTCAGCAATCAACTAAAAATATATGGACAGCTCCAATTTGGCAGCAGTATTACTGGGAAATTGGCATCCTTGAGCAACTTATAAATTGAAAATTATTAGATACAGAGAGGTTGATCCGCAACAGAGGGCAGATTGTGCAATGCAATCAATGCTTCCGAGTAGAAGCAAGCAGAGAAAGTAAAGCAACCTTAAGGAAATTAGTCTGGTATTACAGTGATAAAAATCTAAACCAACTCTTGGCAACTTGGCAATTTCAATCTTGCATTGCTGAGGACAATCAAAACATGTTCAGTTGACACTTCTTTGCTTTAGGTGAGAATAATGTCTAGCCTGATGGTTGAGTCAACTCCAAGGGTTTCTGATCCACTTGAAAAGACACAACTTCACACAAGTTACAAGTGACACTTAGGGTTTCGATATTTTCCGCAACAAAACATAACATAACAACTGAAATCTATGGATTTCCAGTATAACACTATAAGTGACCAAACCTTTAACGCTAAGCAAAATTAACTGGTACATTTATAACCAACTTTCCGGTACTAGAGGTCCCCAGGAGTCTGCACACGCCAATCACTAATCGAGAATGTTTCATCAGTACGAACCCCATCTCTTACATGGTCCGACAACTCGCACGAGTTTCGGACAAGGTCCGAAAAATTCACTTGCTACTGTCCCTCGGATAAAGTTTTTGTCGGTGAAATTAATAAATTTGAAAAAATAAAGAAACGAAACCAAAGCACACATCGTTCTCAAACTACATTTTCCTGTAGTAAAGATGAAGGAATCCAAATACTTTAAATATCAAGCACAAAATGAGATACATTTTTTTAAATTCTTTCTCTTCTGCATAGTATGAAAATAAAACCAACAGCCAAATATCAGACAATGAAAAGATACCATGAAATTGTTTTCACGGTTCAGTGATAAATGTAAAACCCTAGCTTTACAGAAACCATAAATCTCTAAACAAAAATCGCCGAATTAACCCAGTATCCACGTTAATGCTATCTAAAGCAGGGAGACAAGTAGGTCCAGCGCGCAAGGAAAACTAGGGTTTTGGTTTAAAAACCCAAGGCACAACCCTAGGAACACAAGAATCGAACATGACAGAAGAAGATTGAATTTGTTTCAAGCAACTAAGAGGCTGATTGACCTTTGGAGATCTGGTGAGGCGGCGTGAAGGAGAGGCCGTGGCGGGAGTCGGAGCTCGAAGTGTTAGCCATGAGTAATCCGGGACAGGTAGAAAGAGAGTGAAGACCTAGCGACAGAAGCGAGCCAAGAGAACCCTTTCTAGTTTTTGTTGCGTTGCGCGAAGAGAGAATATAGGTTAAGATTTTGTTTGGATCCTTATTTGCACAAGGGAAAGGAAAGGAAATATTGAGAGGAAAAGAGGAGAAAAGAATAGAAGAGAAATTAGATTTCCTTTCCCTTGTTTGTTTTCCTAATTTATCAAAGGAGAGAATTGAAACTTATAGACCTTTATGTCCTGATTATAGAACTTGTTTATCTTTTGTTAAATAAGGATACAATGGTAATTTACTTATCTTGTCTTGCTTTGTCTTAAATTTCTCCTCCTTTCCCACCAATTTGGTGGGAAATATATTTGGTCTAAATTTCTCTCCCTTTCCTCTCCATTATCTCCCTTTCCCTTACTTATTTTTGTCCAAACAATAGAAAGGAAGATAAATTGTATTTCTCTTCCTTTCTTTTCTCTTGGGCAGTAACCATTTTATCAATACGAAAAAAGTAAAAAACAAAGTTGATTGGCAGAAGAAAAGATGGAGAACTAATTGCTTACTGTCCCCCCCCCAAGTTATGAAGCGTAGCAGGATGTCCTTAAAACCTACGTCGGTGTCTTTCAGAAAAATAGGAAGTAAAATCATGGGATTTAGTGTGCGTGATCAGATTCCCTATGATCTTTTAAAGATAAACAAATCGATTTCGCGATCCCCACCTTTGAAAACGGATCTAACTCTCACAATCTTGTTGACTTTCTCTGACATGTTTATCTATAGTTAGTTAACTAGTTTGGTATCCATCATGTTGATAATTTTAATTTCAATAATGTGGGATATTGACATGAAATTCTTCCTTCAGGAACAAGGCTGTCATGGTGGAAGCAGGCGTGCTGTCAAAATTACCAAAGAACATTGGCAATTCAGAGGAGTCAACAAGGCAAGAATTTTCAGAGTTGATCTTATCATTATCCTCATTGGCGAATACTGAATTCCCTCTTAGCTCATCAGAAGTTCTGCCATTTGTAGTAGGAATTCTTGACTCTAGTTCAACTTTGGAAACCAAAGAGTTTTGTCTAGCCACTTTATACAACCTTTCAGCAGTGTTAGATAATACATGGATCTTTGTCTCCAATGGCGTAGTTGAAACTCTCTTGAGGCTTATATCAGTAAAACAACTCTCAGAGAAAGCGCTTGCAACTCTAGGTCATTTAGTGGTGACTTTAAATGGGAAGAAAGCAGTGGAAAACAGTTCAGTTGTGCCAGAGAGCTTGGTAGAGATACTAGCATGGGAGGATAAGCCCAAGTGTCAGGAGTTGTCAGCTTACATTTTAATGATTTTAGCCCATCAGAGCTCAGCTCAAAGAGAGAAAATGTCAAAATCCGGTATCGTTCCTCTGCTTCTCGAAGTAGCATTACTGGGGAGTCCCCTAGCTCAGAAAAGAGCTCTGAAACTACTCCAATGGTTCCAAGATGAAAGGCAAACAAAGATGGGACCACATTCTGGGCCTCAAATGAGAAGGATGGCAATGGGGTCACCTGTAAATCATAGGGAGGCTCAAGAAGGAAAAAAGATGATGAGGAGTCTGGTGAAGCAAAGTTTGTATAAGAACTTGGAGATTATCACAAGAAGAGCAAATGCTGGTGAAGAGTGTTCTAAACTCAAGACCTTGGTTGTAAGCACAAGCTCCAAGAGCTTGCCTTACTAAGGATTTCCATTCATTGCCTTCACTAAAATTTGAGGATTTTTCTAAGAATGCAATTATTTGGCAATGGCTCGTGCATATATGGCGCTTCCAGATAATATAGGATGGGAGACTGTCGGAGTAAGGAACTAAACATGTGGCTATTCTCTTTGTAAATTGGCTGAAACACAACTGCAATACGAAAATTTGAAGGGAACAAAAAAACAAAGAAGCTTGCTTGCTTGCATACCTTGTGCAGTAGATAGGTCGAGAGATTTGTACATGGTCAACAACGCAAAGTGAGAAATTTGCCAGAGGGAATTTCATTAACTCCCTGCGTATATATATGGGTTCCATCTTCAACTTTCCATACAAACGTGAGCACCTTTTGACTTGATTCATTTAACAACCATGCTTCATGTCAACTAGAATTATGTCTTCAAACTCTTAACCAAGTTCCAGTCTTAAAATTTTCAATTACATGAAGAGGCTGCTTATGATAATTCGAAAGATTAATCTTGTAGTTAGTGAATTTGCTCCTCACATTCAATTTCTTGAATACTAAATAAAGATTTCTATTTATCTTTCACCATTTATTAATGCATTTATTTATTATAAAAATACTTATAAGGGAAGGACAACAACTCTTATAAAATAAAATTAAGGGAAAATTACAATAAAAATTTTGAACTTTGCCTAATTTTATAATATTGGTCAGAAATATTTAAAATTGCAATAAAATACTCATATTTTTATTATAATAAAATTAGTCCGATATTATCCCTATAGTTAATGGTATTGACGTGACGTTTTATGTTAGCAAAAGATTTGACATAATAGCATCCACGTGACAACAAATTGGCATGTCAACTAATTAATCTAAAATATAAAAGGAACTTAATTATTTTGTTTTTGCAAAAACCCTAAGCAATGTTTTGTTTGTACCCCTAAGGTTATGTTTGGTTGAACGTAAGGTTTTTAATGGAATGGAATGAAGATGGATGTAATATTACAAAATTGTTGCTTGAAAGAAATGGAAAGGTTTATAATGTAATATAGTGAAATGTTGTTTAGAAGAAGGGTTTATAATGTAAGATAGTGAAAATTTGTTTATCATTTTACATTACATCCTAAACTCGGTCCTCAAATCGGAGTTCTCTCATTTTTACTATTTAGGATAGAACGAAATGTAATATGAAACCCTCATCTTTCATCCCATTATAAACCCTCCTTCTAAACGATAGAATAATATTACATTACATATCATTTCATTAATAAACTCCTAAGCAAACACAGCCTAAGCGAGCATCGCGTCTCCTTTTTTCTATAACCCAATTCTTGCACCAGTTGCCTCTTCTTTTATGTAACTCAAGGCGAGCGCCACCATCAATTTTCTTTTGAGGTTAGGTCATCTGTTGCTTTGTCTCTTCACAATCTAGTACCATTGAGGGAAGATATCAGTTTTTGTGCTATTTTCTCTAAAATTTGAATGTTTTACCTTTAATAATGTCTACTTATAGTTAGATTTGTGTGTGAAAATTAGTGATTTGTTCTTAAAAGAAGCTATTGACAATTGTAATGGTTTTCAATAGATCCTTAGATTTAATGTTATTAGCGGTTTCAATATCGGTTGTAGAAAAATAAGTGAGTTAGATGGATTTTTTAAAATATAGATGGATTTTTTAAAAATATATTCTTTAAAGGTGCTTTATTAGCTACAGTTAATCAACATGAGATGTTTTCTATAGCTAGGCTATAGTTGAGAGAAGAATTCCCAATTTGGGCATTGGTTTTTTAATCTTTTTTGGTGAAGATATAAACATAAGTAGGTATGCATGGACTTTTGTAAGCAATAAACAAAAGGTGATTTTTAATTATTTGTATTACTTATGCTTATTTATATATGTACATTCAATTACTATACTTACATTACATTGTTTTGCATTTTTTTAAGTTAAGGTTTAGTGGATGTATAAGAGAATCCTTCCCAAAAGTTGAGCATAGAAAATGTGTTTGATATGTTTATGCAAATTGGTATAAATTACATAAAAGTCAAACATATAGGAGTTTATTTTGGAAAGTAGCTAGTAAGTTGCACAATAAAAGTAAAACTTGATGACACAATGGAGCAATTGAAGAACTTATCAAAAAAGGCATATGATGACTTTAAAGTAAAGGAAACTATGATTATTATGAAGGCATTTGGGAATATAAAAACAAAGGGAGATTGTTCATAATAACATATTAGAGAGGTTTAATGGATTTATTTGTAAAGCACTACAAAAAGCTTGATAAATAAGCTAGAGGATATTCGAGTTGCCTTAATGACTTGAATTTATGAAAAAAGCGATATAATGATTAATTTCAATGATGATTTAAGGATGAGGAAGTAGATAAAGGTTATACAAACACTACAAGAAAAATTAGTTTCAGTAATCATTATTAATGGTTGCTAAAAATAAGAAATAGTCGTTAAAAGTTATAGCGACCAAAATCGGGTTGGTCACAGGTGGTTACAACAGGGTTGTTACTAAAAGTGCTCAGT
>JANZLH020000015.1:1099712-1117857 GCA_026770325.2 Erythroxylum fimbriatum | reverse complement strand
GGTTATAATTGAAGAAAATTGAAATTTTGAGCATTTTATTGCTACTTTTTAAAGTTTGGGTTATAATTGAAAAAAATTAAAAGTTTTGACATTTTATTGCTACTTTTTAAAGTTCGAGCTATAATTAAAAAATTGACGAAAATTTAGGTTTTTTTGATAATTAACCAAAACAAATATTTTAACAACATAATAAATTTACATAGCTATTTCAACTAGATCATATTAAAATTAATTCAAAAGTCTTGTATTAAAAAGTATCTTTTAAATTAAATATTAATATCTTTTAGTTATATGAAATAAAATTGAATTTAATTACAATAATAATTATGTTTAATTAAGTCCAATGTTTTAAAAACTGAATAGCTTAGTCGGTTTAACAACGAAAACTTAGAACAGGCCAATTTTTTAGTTTTTATTCTTAACTTCCTGTTTCGATTTAGTTTAATAATATTTGTTATTAAAATTCGATTAGTTTGTTAATTAATCAACCATTTTTTTTATAAACTAATAAAATTTTATAAACAAAAATAAAATAATTATTTTTCATTTAACAATATCTTTTTTTAATAAAACATATATAAGGATAATCTTCTTCAATATTTTAAAATTTTTTATTTTATTGAATCTTTAACCTGTTTTATGATGATCTAATGTCGCTTGAACCTTTTAAACCTTAAACCTCTTGTCTTATCAGTTTAACTTTCAATCTAGTTTTTAAAATATTTTTTAATTCCACAAAAACTGCTACTTCTACAATCAAATTATTATATATACTATCAAAGATGAAATTTTAAATATTATTATTTATAAATTAATTCAATAATCCGTTTAATTAAAGTTATGTTTTGGTATAAATTAAACATTCAATTGGGCTAAGAGTAAATGACCCAATTATTATATTTGGACTTTAAATATTTACTTATCCTATATTTCTACAGTAATATTTTGGGCTCTGACCTATAAGAAACATACCTCATTAATGAATTGATTAGGAATATTAATGACCCGGCCTGACCCGACAATGATCTAAGGTGACCCGTGATTCAATGGGCCGAGATAGGTCAACCCTTGACCTGACCCGACCACGAGCTGACGAGAAGCTATTTCTTTTTGCGTCCCAAACTTGGACCGCTTAATGTCATTAACACTGTTTTTTGTTCTTTCCCCTGCAACCAAACACATTTCTGTTCTCAGGACGAAGACAATTTTCTCTGTTCTGTCCACCGCAACCAAACACCTCACTGTCTCCAATTCTTGTTCTATTTCGTCCTGTTCTGTTCCGCCTTATCCCGCAATCAAACACCTCACTGTCTCCAATTCTTGTTCTATTTCGTCCTGTTCTGTTCCGCCTTGTCCCGTCTCTGCATGTTGAAGACGCTAACCAAATAGACAATTAGACTACACATACAGTGAACGTCGGACTAATTCTGGCATGAGCTACGGCTCATCGTTAACTTCGAATCATCCTGTCGTCAACCCAACACATTACTAGCAAATTTAAAGGTCATTGACTTTCATGCAGCCTGTGCTTTTACAATTTCAGTACTTCAGGTTTAAGAGTTTGGATCCCAAACCCGAAGTACTCAATCTGCACATCTTCAACCGAGTTATAGATAATGAATATTGGATAAGTCGGGTTATTCTAAACCGATCCAGTATCATCTCCTTCTTCAACCTGTTATTATTACTTTATTCCTGTCCTCTTCGATGAGTAACTATCAAATACTCATAGAACAAGTAGTAACATAATAACAGTAACAGTTGATCTGAAACCGCTTTCGCCGCGACCCCAAAAGACGCAAAACCCGGGAAGAGACACAAAAGTGGTCAGACTGAGACACTGAGAGTCTTCTGAGTTAACCTTCCCTTGTGCGCGTAAAATCGACACGCTCTTTCGGTTCTTTTTCGTTTTAACTCGAGCCTTTTTGGTCTAAACCCCAACCATGGTTAGAGACGAAGAGTCAGACACCAAACTTGGTAGTCTTTACTGCGACCCCATTTCCTCTTCCTACTTCCAAACCTGTCTTTTTCTTCTGCAACTTCATATAGAAATGGATCAGATAAACAGCAATAGCAAAACAGATATGATTTAGTTCACCTATATGGGCTTTATGCCATTGTGTATTCAATATTCTGCTGAATAAAGAGAAGCTTTTGTTGCATCCTGAGAGATATAGATATTATTATTATTATCTTTTTTGCAGAATCTTGATATTGGTCAAAGATATCAGCTCTATACGAGAGAGAATGGTGTTCTCGTAATAGAAAAGTTCAGCATCTTCTTGGTGGCTTTTGGTTTCTTTGGATTCAAGGAGGAGGCTGGCTGGATGGTAATAAAGCTTGAAACTTTCTCTCAAGATTCGATTTTTCTTTTCTGGGTTCAGGTGTCTCTTGCAAATTACAAGTGATTTAGTTACTGGTAGCTTAGTTCGTGTCAGTGATTGGGAAAGATATGACGGGTAGGAAGAAGCCTCAAAAAACGAAGGAACTATCAGTAGCTATAGCAGAAGCTTCTTCGACAGGAGATGAAACCAAGCAACAACATCCTCAAACCCCTCGAAAAAGAGGTAGACCTCGCAAGATGGTCGAGAAGATTGAGACCGAAGTGAAAAAGAAAGAACCAACATCTGCAGGAGAGAGTAATATTGATGCTGAGCATGATCAATCCAAGAAGGTTGAAACCAGCAAAGAAGAAGACGAAGAAGTACAACAACAACAAAAGCGAGTTAAGAAGAAGGAAGGTGAACAATCCGAAGAAAGAGAGCCTCCTAGAAGAAGCAGACGGAGAAAAAGCCAACCGAGAAAGAGCTGCTAAATCGGTAATCTAGTAACGGTTTAACACACCCTCTGGTTAGGAACTGCAGATTAGTTTTTACTTGCTTTCATTCTTAGCCTGATGATTCATTGCTCTTTCTTTCTGTGTTTCAAGTGAAAGAAAGTGCTTTGATGTTCCAGTATATATCGGTTATTGTACCCCTCATGAGTTCTTAATCCAGAAGATCATTTTCTGCAGAAACACGAGAGAGCTTGAAGGAACAAAAACTTTCTTAGTTCCAACTTTGTTCCAATCCAATCTGTGGTTTGAGATAGCTAATCGCTTCTTATCGAAGAGTTATTACTTGACCATATACAAAAAGTTTCAATCTTTCCGTTTCTACTGCAACACGAAGAACTTGAAGATTATCTAACAGTATGTATATTAATCGAGGGCAAGCCGCCTCAGCATGCTCCAATCACCGATGATATCTTATACTACAACTTTATCTAGGAAGTGTAACCAACTCTACGATGTTGGCGCGTGGAGAGCTTGAGTTCATGTCAGAACATAATCGAGGACTGTTTGATTGGGGAGTGTGGACCACAGCCAACGGCGGGCGTTGTGATCTTTTCGCTGACCACTTAGACTTCTCTTAAGACAGAAGTAACTCAACGGCATGATCAGTGGTTTAACATTTGAGAAAGTTCAACCCTATGTAGCATAGACGCGTCAAAATGGAGCTGTGTCCGTATGTTAGATACCTATTAACACATGATGGACACAACTCGAATACGTCTGGAGACCGCTCGGACATTACTTAATGAAATATATATTTCATAGAATATATGTTTCATATTTTTTGAGAGAAGCTTATAAGTATCAAATATGTATGAATTATCAAGACGTTGGAAGTCTTGAAATACATCAATCAATATATATTATATCATAAATTCTGAATTTTTCCTAATTTTAAATTTTATAATATATATACACGTTGTGTCGATATTCACCAAATTTTAGAAATTAGTGTGTCCCCATGTTCGTGTCCGTGTCTGTACTTCTTAGGTTCAACCTAATTCAATGTTAAACTTAATTATTCTTCGTGATTATGAGCTAAATACTAGATTCTCACATATAGAAAATTACAGCTGAAACTTAGATCCCAGTATTTTATTTTCATTGATCTAATAGCAACTTCCTCTCCTGATAAGTAAAAAAATTCCTAAAATACAAAACTTGTAAGGCTCCATATTTGCCTTTTTATCTATAGTGGTGTACAGGAAAATTGTTACACAGTATTATGATGCATCTATGGCATAATGAGAAACTTTGGAAGATCCCAGAACACATTCAAACATTCTAACCCGGTTCTTACTGGCTTGATTTATGCCGACGCTCTTTCCTATACCTAGATTGAACCGGATCAAATCCACCTTCTTCTGCTCCATAGACAGCCCATGATGGTGTAGCAGCCATGTAATCTGTGCTAGCGAAAGGTTTTGCTGAGGCAACCTGCAAATTTTCCAGAAACAAGTTATTACTTTGTTTTAAGCAGAAATGCACTTGCCATCAGCAAGGTACGATATCAACGGTTGTTGCTAACCAGATCATGGAACTTTTCGTAATCTATCCACGTAAACCATTGGCCGTTAACCTTGAACTTCTCAGCATTTGCTAGAAGAACACAGCATGAGTGGACATGTTCACAAGCAACCTCATATTCTCCTTGGCTCTTGGAAGCCAAGGCCTCTGAGAAAGTTTTCACATCAGCATGCCAAGGCACATTCTCCATAGTCAGCTTTGACGTTGCAGACCTTTTAAGATAAAACCAGGTTACTACAAATGCAATAAACTGACGATTGTACAAGACAGGTTAAAAGCACTTACGATCCACAGTACGTGACGCCTTTAATTTCAATGAAATCAGGCTTCCCAATACCGAAGAGGTTGAAATAAGCATCAACATCCTCTGCATTCCATCCTTTCACCAGTGTCAAACGATAAACAGTACGTTGATGTTTCTCGTTCAGAGATTGCAAGGAACTCTAGTTGCGGGAAAGCGTAAGTAACATAATAAATTAGATATTTGAGTTTGCAAAGTTGAACAAGATTGAAAACACGACTTGAATTCAAGTTCTAACAATTAGCTACAATGTGCTCTAACAGCCTCAGTGCAAGTTTCTGTTCCTAATGTCCCTGGAAACAAAAGATAAAGCTTCCAGTCTCAACATAACATTCAGAATGAAGCTGTAAGCTAGTCCCTACAACATACCAAAAAATCATTCTGCCTCAGATTGAAGAAGAGATGCTTGACCATCAGGTACAAAAACATTTCTAATCGGTTACAACTAGTAAGTTATTTGGCACACAAGGTACTCACAATAAAGCGCTCCCAAAAGTCTCCAAACAGTGGTCTATCAATCGCCTTCAAGCTATCCTTTGTAGCAGCATCCACGCTGACATATAACTGCGCGAGTTGAAAAATTCAAGTGTTATGAACACTGGGGCATTCTGAGCAAGATTTTATGGCCTATCTTATCCACCAAAAAACTAATCTAGAGCCTGCAAACCTGTGTCACAGGCTTCAACATTTGGATCTTTTCAGGGAACTGTGCATTTGTCACAAGAAAAGTGGAAATCCGCCTTTGGTGCAGCTCATCTATAAGTTTGTTAATCTCTGGATACATAATAGGTTCACCAACTAGTGATAAGGCACAATGCCTAGGAGAGAGACCTTCCATCAAGCGGTCCAATGTAACCCCTACAAGAATCATACTCTCTAAATCAATCAGATGAACGAATATGCATTTCATGGTACATATGGAGTACAGGCAAACTCCAAGCAAACATCATAGCTTTTGCATGTCCACTAGCGTAAAATATCATGAACTTGAGAAGTCTTATTAGGAATTGCAATAAGGTCCAGCCTGTACTACATATTGTATGAATGATGATGCTCCCTCAGAGTCAGGTGTCATTAAACATAAAAATGTTTAATCACAGTAATCTCACTTTGGGACAGAATGCTCGATTAATTAACGCAGTTGGACAAAGACAAACCAAAAGTAGTATCCAATTCCAACCAACTGTGCACTTACCAGGAACTCCTTTCATTTGTTTAATCATTTTGGTATGCTGGTCTATGGCGGAATTGACAATTTCCAGAGGATCATCCATCTTCCACTTCCAACTCTTTCCAACAGGGTTCGTGTGATGTCTCCAACAGAAAACACATTTGTTGGCGCATGCCAAACTAGGGGTTGCCTCCATGCATCTGTTTCATTCAAGCCTTGACAAATTACTATCGCTGTATATGCAGGATAATGATTTATTCTTGACATGATATACATGATGAGCAATTAACCATGCGATTGCACAAGTTCACTATTTATATGTTAAAAATGACATCTAAAAGGCATGCCTACAGCTGATAAAAGCCTTGATTCAAGAAGGAACAGCTGAATATAATTAAGGAACATAGAATTTTCCATCTCCATACAATACACTTGATACTACAAAAACACTTAAAAATTAAGTCAAGGCCTAAAAGGAATCATAAAAGGGCAACCACCTATGACTTTCTATTCCATAAAATGAATGCTTGTAGCAACCTCCTCGGCCCCTAAGTTGTGATTTGGTCCATCGACAAATTTTAACACCACTATGTGAACCAATAATCTTGTATCCCTGCAAATTCAACAAGAATGTTAACACCAGCCAATTGAATAGACAAATTTAATAGGCATTTGTCAAACAAATACCGATTCAGCACCCTTTCACATCTTGAGAACATTCATACCTGTTTTTCTAAGTTGGCCCTGACGACTGGTGTCACCATTTCTCTCGAACCATTCAATTTCCCATTATTTTCAGCAACCGAACCAGCCCTCCTCCTCAACGGCCCTTTACCTGCAATGTCTTCAAGATCAACAATCCCAGAATCCGCACCACCATTTTCATCATCATCATCGACATCACTATCATCAAACCCATCAACAACACTCCCGCCATCACTCTGAAAACTAACAGCAAACCCATTTCCATAAACCCCACCATTCTCCAGACAACCACCCTTCAAAACCCCGACTACCTTCCTACTCCACTCCTCAAAAACCCAATTCAGGTCACCACCGTCCACGTCACCATCCCCAACCCCCACAATCTCACTAGCCCCCAGCTCTCTAAACCGCTTCGAACATTCTCTCGCCACCGCATTAAACGTAGCCCCATAAGCTCTACTCCCAACACCAAAAACCGCGAATTTAGTCTTAGAAAGCAGTAACGACCCGACTCGAAAGTCATCGGCGCTCTCCGCTAGCCAATTCGCGAAGAATTGGGCGTTTGGAGGAGGTTTCCCATCTTCCCAAGTCGAAGCAACGATCAAAACGACAGTCTCCTTCGGGAGGTCCTCAGGCTCGTAGTCTTTGACATCAACGAGATCAAAGGAGAAAGAATTGGAGACTAACAGATTGTGGAGACGGTGAGCTAGGGTTTTGGAAGTGCCTGTTTGAGATATGAATAAAAGCTTGCCTCGAACATTAGGGTTTAGTTTAGGGTTTAAGGAGTGTTTAAGGAATTTGAGACGTCGAGATTTATAGAAGCAGTAAACGGTAGAAGCGGAGAAAAGAGCGAGAAGAGCAATGCGAGCAGAAGTTGAGTTCAGGGACATGACTCAGTTAACTACTTTCAACTTAACTAGTTATGTTCTGTTTCTGGTTCTCTGTCTTTAGATGCAGTCTTCTGTTTTCTCTACTTCCTATGGAAAGGGAAAGCAATGGTTTTCTTGCTATTATTTTAAATGATTTAAAAACTTTATTTTAACTATAACATTTTCAAAATAATTAATTTATCAAATTTTAAAAATTAATAATTTCTTAAAAATTAAAATTAATTCATTAATTCTCATTTAACAATCTTTTTTTAATTAAACTTAAAATTTTTGCAATGTTTTTAAAACATATTCTAAAATTTTTAATTTTACTAAATCTTTAACCGATTTTATGACAGTCTAATATCGGTTGAACCTTTTAAACCTTAAATCTTTTATCTTATTGGTTTAATTTCTAGCCCGGTTTTTAAAACATTGGTTAATTTATTACAATATTTTAATATAACATTTAAATCATTAATTTTAAATATGATCAAAATTAGGTTTAAGTATTTAAATTAGTTCGAGTTCTACCCCGATTTGGATTTAATAAATTTGAACTTTAAAATCATTAAAAAAAGTTAAACCATGTTTTATTAATTTTAAATTTGATTAAATTTAAGTTTAAGTTTGAGTAAATTAGGATCTTTTTTTAAATTTCACAAACTTGAAGTCAAAAATTATGAAAAAATTAAATTAAGTCAAACTAAGTTTGATCAAAATGTGGTATTCCAACTCAATCAAAATGAGACTTAATTTTTATGGGCTAAACCCTAATTCAATCCCATGTGTTATCATTGAACCAACACTACCAATGTATTACCAACATTATCTAATCCATTTTTAATTTAATTAAAGAACACAAAGGTATGCTAACAACATAATTTGCATTATCAAAACAATGAGAGTTGGTAATGATGGAAGGCAGAAGAAGCTAAAAAGGGAAAAAGAAAAGCTTGCCTTCAATGTCCTAATTTCAATTTGCAGTTACAATGTTTATGTGAGGATCAGATCAATATACAGAGATTTTCCCTTTCAGGGTCGCCACAAGGTTTTCTGTGCACAAAGCAAACCTTCTTTATCCTGATAATAAGTCAAGCGTATATCCCAGTGCAAGCTCTTCAGGATTCCTTCTAATGGATCTAATATTTCAACCTTGTCACGTATAATCACCCACCCACCAGGCCTCAACACTCTATCCATCTCAACAATGATCGATACAGGTTGCTTACACCTGCCAAGACCAGTTTAGAGTTTTGGAAGCTTAAGCAACCATGGAAGAAGAAGATTAAT
Source organism: Erythroxylum fimbriatum (assembly GCA_026770325.2). Classification (NCBI taxonomy): domain Eukaryota; kingdom Viridiplantae; phylum Streptophyta; class Magnoliopsida; order Malpighiales; family Erythroxylaceae; genus Erythroxylum; species Erythroxylum fimbriatum. The sequence goes on along the minus strand of JANZLH020000015.1, from coordinate 1,109,158 downwards.
GAATGGAGATGAAAGACTGTTCTAAGGAAGGAAGCAGTTTGATGCTAGTTTGACCTGTTTTTAAGCCGTGAAAACAGATGGTCCGCGTGCAAGAGGTCATACGATCTCGGGTATGTTCCGAAGGATTCACACCAGTCATGGTAGATGCCGATAAGGCCTCGTTCGTAAATTATAGGAAGTGTGTCTGGTGCATGGACAGGAACCACATTCATCACCCATACCTTCTGCTGTGAAAGAGCTGCAGCAAATCTGTAACCACAGAGAGATCATATTCCTGTAACTTGATGTTCTAGATCTACAGGTTTAAGATATCTATCAATGATAAAGAATTATGTTAAAGCATCTTCCTCTTTTAATTCCTATATAAATCAAATCAAGCAGCAATGAAACTTTCACAGGTACGGGCAGTTTTGTTAGCTTACCCGCCATTGACAGCTTTCATGTCCATCACGTTACAAATATTCGCCCATTCGATACCCAGTCCTGTGAGGTAGGACTTGTCAACGATAGATCTCCAGTGGTTTGTGTCTGCAACCAAATTTTCTTTATTGGCAATCCAGTCAGGGTAAGTTTCAAGCCTCTTAGGCCACTCCTCTGGCCATTCTGTACCATGTTGTTCAATTGATGATGGAATTGTATGCAAGCATGTTTTCATAGGAAAATACCTGATCAAGGAAAAAGTTGCAGAGTAAGTGGCATCAGAATTCAACATCACAGTTGGCATCTAGGAGGTTACGTTGATCAAAACAGAATGAAATTAGTCCGAACTGAGTCTTATACTAAAACTTGATTACATGTTCCCATTCTCTCAACTCTCTGCCTAAACTTCAACATGACATTTGATTCGACCCATACAGTTAAGTGAAATACAAAATAAGATTCTAGACACAACGCAAATTAATTGGAGATGATAATAATTGAAAAGAAGCCATTTGTTTCATGATTGCCTAGGCTTACCAAGCTGCATCAGGATTTTCATTTTCCTTGCAGAGAGGTGGATGTTTCTTCCTTCTCAACTCATAGATATCATTTGACTCGGGCTTCTGATATATTTTAACGCCGACTTCGCTGACATCATCAGTTTTATGAGCCAGAATATTCCAACAGATGGAAGCTGTCAATTTGGACATAGCTGGAAAGCAGAAAGAGGATGAATATTATGGAAGTGTTTTACTTACTGGAGGATGCCGATCACTGCACTTGTCACAAGTGCATACATATGCCTAATAAATTAAAGTATGCATCGAGTATGCAGTTGGAATCGCTAATCATAATGACCAAAAGATAACAATGTTAGCAATGGTGATCAACATGGGCTACTGGGAAACTGCATAATATCGTTGAGGACAACGTAAGAGACAGAGCTAGCATTAAAAACCATAGAAGCCTGACAGTGGCTCAGATTTGGAAGTTTTATGAAAATAAAACTACATTGGATAGAGTCTGTTAGTTCCAAAGGGCTAACAAGAATAACATTGAAATATATGGCTCAATTCACTTAGTTTGTAATGGTAATCCATGTTTCTAGGTGCTAGCAAGCCATGCCACACCATATGCCTAGAACCATTGAAGCAAATTAATAAGTAACTTTTACGAAAGGTGGATACAGCTTAAGCTTCAACAGTTACTAAGGTGAAGAAACACAACTATCATACTTCTATAGATTTGCAGTTAAAACTCTAGTACTCCTGAATTTGGACTATCCTACTTTCATGCAATTCATAGAGTTCAACAAGCACTATTAAATGTTACCACCATCAGTCACAATAAAGGGTGTAGTGACTATCTAGTAGAGAAGAAAAGGTGTTTATAGCATGTCAGCACAAACCTTCTTCCTCTTCAATGCTTTCATGCTTAGTCGACAAGATAAAGTACCCGCTAGGCCTTAGAATCCTGTTCATCTCCAGGAGATGCTTGCCCCCTGAAAATCGGAAAAGAACGAGTTTTTATGTGTTTCAGGGTTATCTCATCCAAAAGAAGAGAATATTAAAGGAAAAACAAACCGTTAGCATGCCAAGAAATGGTGCACTCTCCACAGTGAATAGCATCAAAAACACCACTAGGGAAAGGAAGCCTCCTACTTCCGAAAGGGCTAACTACTGCAGGGAAACCCCGCTCTAGGGCAACCTGAGCTAGGTCAACTAAGTCATCTTTCAAGCCAAGTGATAGTGTCAATACTTCCTTATCAACTAGAGAAGCTCCAAAGCTAGAATCCGTAGGTCCAATGTCAAGTACTACACGAATATTCTTTCCCCATTCAATATCTGGTACCATCTATAGACAGCATCAAGAGCATGGGTTAGCCATAGTTACGGATCGATGATTTCAAACCAGATATTATTGTATTCCCACCTCTAAGAAATTGAGGTTTAGTGTCATAATTTCAGATCAAGACTAATATACAACTCACCTCTTCGATTGATTCAAGGTAGTGCTGAACTCCGCCTTTATACACGGATTGATCTTGAGGGAAGGTAAGATAATCTCCAGAATGAACTAGCCAACTGTTTCTCTTGATATATTCAGCAAGTTTTGGATGTCTCACATTCTTATACAAAATCTGCAATAACAACAACATGAGTCGAGCATATTTCTGTTTCCACATAACTAAGATTTATGAGTCCTTGCATGTACCTTCAATTTGCTCTCAGGCCAGCTGACTGAGGACTCGTATCCCTCATGAGGAAGAGGAACAAGACACATTGGAGGCGTTCTCGGGCAACTTCGCTCTGTGTGCCTGTAGCCGTGCAGCTTACCTGATCCACTTTCAATGTCAATGCAAGGAACGTAATTGTGTTTGCTTCTTGTATTGCATAATCTCCAACTATAATGTGCCTTAGGATCAAACAGAGGACCCTTCACCTTCTGCTTCTTCAATGTACCTTTTGACTCAACAGTCTCATCTTCCACCTTCTTCGTATCTTCTTGATCCACAGTTTCCACCAATTCACCATCTCCTTCAAGATCAACATCCCCTTCAACCTCACCATCACTTGCCTCTTCCTTACCATCCACTACTTCTCCTTCATTCTCTTCATTTTCCATTTCATCATTTTGTAATTCCTCATCCTCATTATTATCTTCCATCTTAGCATCGGGCAACTTTTTAGCTCCTTTTTTCACCTTCTGTACCTTTTTCCTATCCACAGTCCTAGATTCTCGCTGTTTCCCACCTGAAGAAACAGACCCATTCGTCAATCTCTCATTCTTTTTGGATTCCAACTCAGATTCAACTTTCAAGTTCTGGTCTTTTCTACTTGATTCGTGTTTCCCTGATTCTTTCTGCTTAGTCGACGCCTTAGAAGTACTCAAACCGGTGCGTCCTGGTACTGGTTCGGCTATGTCTTCAAAGCTGTCTCTTTGAGAGATCACTGAAGAAGAAGAAGAAGAGAACATTGACCAAACAAATATAAAGCAAAGACCCATTATAGCAACCGCTGTCATCTTCACACAGACGCCATGTGGGCGTTTCACTTGACGAGCAAACCGTCGAAGCCGAGCTATAGCCATCGCTCCCCAACTCCAGAACTACTAAACGAACAGAAACCAAAACATCTGGCAAGGAAGTCGACACAAAAACAGAAGTACGATTTACTTAAAGGATCTTTCTTATCACTACTAAGATCGTCACCAGAAAGTTTGGGAAGTAAGATCTGTCAGGAAAAGGACTACTACAAAGTGGGAGGACCAAAGTTGGATGAGCCATGATAATCACTCTGAAACCAATAAAATCAAATGATTACCCTTAAAAACCAAGCAAATTTGAAATGACTACATAGATCGGTGAAAGAAAACCGAGTGATAGTCATCTAACAACGTTCGTTCTGCTAAGAAATGTTGACAGTTTGAGAAGTTATGTTCTCTTGCTAAAATCTAAATCGAAGGTGCGAACTGAACTGAAGTACTGAACATATATGTTGTTATATTTTCTACAGATTTCCATTTCGCTTCCAAAAAGCGCCATCAGCGGAAAGGACTGTCTGTTATTTGCCACGTTGGCTGTGACAAAAAATCAATGTTTTTGAAAATCTTAAGAAATTTAAACTGACGATGTAATATTTATTTTGGATTATTATTGTTGTTAAAAATAACTAATTAATTTTATAAATCAAAATAAACTGATTAATTTTTATTTAAATTTTTTTATAAATAAGAATAGCCTTCCTTAATCATCATCATCATCACCACCCAATCCGAAATCTCACAAAAAAGTAAGATCTGGAGAGGTCCGATAGTACGCAGCCTTATCCCTCCATAATAGAGAGGCTATTTCCGGTGGACCCACCTAATCATTTTTAAAAAAATTTCTAGTATTAGTTGAACCTTTATAACTTTAAACACTTTATCTTAACGATTTAACTTCATTTTCAAAACATTGCAAAAAATTTGTTTCGGCTCGATTTATTTGGGTCTTAAAAAAATTCGTTTCAACACAAATTCCGTTGAGACGTCGGATCTGAAAAAATTCAGAAGTACACAACGTTACCTCTAATTAACAAAGAGACAGTTTCTGACGATGAGTAAAAGATATGAAGTAAAATTATTAACTTAAGGTAAGGTAAAATTAGGAGATGGGGGGATTAAGGATACTTCTTAAAGAATACTAATTATACATGAAACCGTTACTACCCACCTATCTACATAGTTACAGAATCTATAAATGTCCCCAGGTATGGAATGCTTCTTCATCTATGTCAAATGTTTCATGCAACCTATAACTTCTGTTGATTCTTTGATAAGTCTCCTTGGGACATCTGATTTGATGAGTCGCTAAATGAAGCACCTGCTGAGGATACGTTGCATGTAGCATAACTGTCGGTGTCGGAAAGTTGCAGAGCCGTATTGGATATCTTTACCTGAGATGCATTCATGTTGACTCTTATCCTGCATTTTGAAGAAAGGGTTACTTTCATGGAACTTTCACCTGTAGTTCAGTCCCAACCATATGACAGTTCAACAAACTTAGTAGCCAGAGATTGTTCCATCAAATTGCGACAGCAGTAGCATTTTGGTAACTTATCCCGCGTTTGATAAGCATACCTTATGCAGAGAAAGACTAAACGCATGCATCATGGATGTAAATATATGCAGCAGAAGAAAACCTGTACCTGTTGTGGATATTGACATACTCGTCAGTTTCATCTAATATCTCTTCCTGCATAACAAAACATTGGCAGATTGGCATCAGGGAAAACATCAAATCCGTAAGAAAGAACATTGGTTAGATAAGATACGATACTATTCAACAAGCAACGTCTCCAAATCACATGGCTCGATGGTATGCATCCTCCACAAATTTAGCTTATATCATTCCAATGGAATAAGTAATTTGGAAGCATTGGGTCCCTTAATTCTAGAAGACATTTTTCTATGATGAAAAGATTCTTATAGAATCCATAAGCAAGACACCGGTAGATCCACAATCCTTATATTATGGTCCTACTATGTGCCTGGCCATACTGTGCCCGTAAACAAGATTTCATATACCTGAAGAAGTTCTTCAATAACATCCTCCATTGTAATCACACCAACAACTTCTTCATTGGATGGGAATTCTGGAATCGGGCAATTCTCAATGTCCAAGATGCAGTATGAACAACCCCGGTGGCGCTTCTTAAAGGGAGGAGTTACAGGTAGACTACTTTTTACTTTTTGGCCTCCACTTTTTTTAGTAGTTTTGTTCTCATATGACTCAGAAGTGACTGTCATATTGTGGGCAGCAGAAGTCAAGTTGCCTTTATCACCATCTGGTTATCACCAATCAACATAAAGTGGAAATTTACGGCTCTACCATAGCTAGAAATGCATAATTGATATCATTGGCCATGACATAGAGAGTGAAAAGTTGTAAAACAACTGGAAAAAAAAAGGGACTTGGGTTTGGAATGGATTTTAACATTTCAGTGCACAAAATTAATCAAGGAAAATCACCAGAATTTACATCACAAAATATCACTAGGCACCCAGCTACGTGGAAATAACACTACCTCTCTGTTTGCGACAGCTATCCTTAAATTCAGGTGGTGGTGCCTTCATCTCTTTACTCACATTCACATCTCTATATACAACCGCAAGATGACTGTGACCTTTCTGAAACTCGTTAAGGATATCATACAGAGGCATGTCTTCTGAAACACTGTGCCATAAATGGAAACGCAAGAAGAGAATGATAATGGTCATTATTCATCCCAGTTGAATAACAAGCAAACAAATTTTTTTCCTTAAGGATGTAAATAACTCAAGTAAACAGGAGTTACCGAGGAATTTTCCGTATGATCATTCTTTTAAGAGGAACAGCATCTTCTGGATCAACTGCTAAGAGATTTTTGATCTGTATATATTATAATTGGATCTAATGAGTTAAGCAGAATATATTGGAAGAGAGTGTATTGACTAATTATGAATGTAACAAGGATCCCTGACCCATACTTTCACCTGCCAAGGATAGAGGTTTCGGATGTTCCACCACAGCATTATATCCTACATGGGATGGCTTTACTAGAATCTTCTATCAACCTATTTCAAATACATAATTCTATCTGACTGTTCCAATGTGCTACATTACGTTCTTCTACTTGTATCGTTTAGATGTGAATGTGAAAATGACTAGACCTAAATGTGGCCTGAGACAAAAACCACCACCATTTAAGTGTCGAACAGTTATAGTTGTGCCAAACCCATTGTGAATTAATTTCACTTTCAGTGACCCTGATAGTGAAATAGTCCAGATAAGTGTGCCATCAATATTCTTTTTCACTCACCATTGTTAACTGCTCAATGTTTGAACCCGATAAGTATTGACAGGCAGATACTACAGCTTAAAAGATAAGTATAGTTCATCCATCACATGATCTCATGAAGACATGCAGATTATAGAAAACAATGTTTAAGCAATGAAGAAAAGACAACTAACTACTTTGAAAATGAATAAAAGACATTGCATGAGGATACAAGCAAACTGGAAAAACAATCAAGTGTCAGTATTCATGATAGAAATCACCAAAAAGGAATCCATATGATAAAGAAATGACATACCAAAACAAGTCCAATGATATTTGTTCGCTTTGCTGCATAAACTGGGACTCTACTATGTCCCATGGTCATTATCTCATTCAATGTCTCCCTATAGGAAAAGAACCATAGCTTAGAACCAATGTGGAATGGGAAAATGATGATGCAAGAATGACAAAGAAACCACAAACCCACAAATTAAGAGTTGCATCCAGATCAAGGGAAAATGCCTTCGTTATGGAAGTCATTGCATCTTTTGCAGTCTTTTCAGTCAATTCAAGTGCCCCAGTAATGATAGTAGTCTCATCATGTGTTAAATCCCCGCCTTTCCCTGCCTACAGGAACAAAATATTTATGGCAAAGTCATTGCAAAGTTCGCAGTTAGGGCCTAACAAGAAACATATGCTATCAGCTTAATCTCCCGCCAAAACTTAGTGGATTCAGTAAGAATAAAGTTTTAAAGGGAGACAGAATAGAGACGGTTGCAAGTCATATTGAATACCTCGTTTCCATGAAAATTAACAAAAGTTTTCAGCTCTGCTCTTCGTAAAAGGACAGCATGTCCCTTGCCCAACATCCAATCCAGAACCTGCACTTACAAGAAGTAGAAGAACCCACAATTGTCAACACTCATATTCGCTGTTCTAAAAGCACATATGACTTTCCATGAAACATGGCTCAATTGCATAAAGATTCCTAGTAAGTCCTACAGAGGCTCAGACAACAAACTTACCTTACTAATCGGATAAGAAACAGGGTAAAATATAACGAGTAGAACACGGACCAAAGGTGCCACTGCAGCTCCAACAGTCAAGCCGTAACGAGTACATATTGCTTGCGGTAGTATCTGTTAACACCAAGCTAGCATAATTACCAACAATGCTTTATGTTGAAGCTACATAGATGAATTCCAGAACCGGAACAAAATAAATCCAGCACCACAAAAAGTTACCTCTCCGAACATCAGTATTAGAGTCACAGATATCAGGATTGCAGGCCCGGGTGGCACAAGTTTGTTCAGGAATATAGGAAGGGTCTATGAACAACACAAATAGTCACATAGAGACGTCAAATTCCAAATCTGGATTCAGCATATTATTATCAATTCTCGAGTTAAAAGGAACAATAATATTCAGTATTGTGGTTGGCTCATAGCGTACCTCCATAGCTAAAGAGTTACCAATCAAAAGAGTACATAACAACAAGTGCTGATTCTTCACCACGGGATATATCTTACCTGCAGAAGCCCAAAAAAGAAAAAAACTCAGATGATAATATTACAACAAACAAATGCGATCTACAGCTTAAACAGAAAACATAAAAAAGCTCAAGCAAAGACTTGGACTCAGCGAGTTAACACAGTCTCTAATCCTCCAAATCACACACACATCAACTCAAACTAACTTCAAAACTTTCCACCTAAACCAAACACCCTAAGCCAATCAAAAAAACAAACAACAGCCAAACAATAGAATCAAAAACACCAAATTCCGCTTAAATGAACACAAAACTTAACTGATCAAAACACGAATTAAACAAAACAAGAGATGACCAAAGCTTTAACCAAAACAAAACCGTCAGTCACAGTACCTGCATGAATACGATCCGGAGTACGGCCAGATCTGATGAGAACCTCGAGGTCGACAAGGCCCAAAGACATGAGACCCAGGGTCAAACCGGCCATCAAGCCGGCAAACGCCACTAGTCCGGCGATTACCGCCAGATATAACCAGAAATCGGCCCCACAGCAACCCGTACTATCACTACCCATCTCTCTATATCCAAACTCTTTGCTTTGCTAGTTTCAATCAACAAATGAACAAACTCATTTGTTAAAATATGCTTTTTATGTATTAAAACGTTGAAAAACTACAGACTGATGCTTTAGGGCAGGCACTGTCGTGTTGTGACTACGACTAACTGCCGAATATTCTTCTCTTTCACTCTCCAAGTCTAGCATACCATAATTTCTTGGAGTTTAATTAATTTTAAAAGATTCTTATATATATATATATAATGTTACTACTTATTAATCAAGTAATATTTATATAACAACTTAATTTATTATTAAATTTGATTTAAATCAATTAAATTGAAATTTAATTTAATAATTTAAGATAATTATATAAATTATTAATAAGATTTAATTAATTTAAATCAAATTTAAAAATTAAATTAGATCGACGTAATAATAACATTTGATTAATTTACGTCATTATTTTTAATAGAAATATAGGAGAATAAATTTTCTTAAAAAAATAAGAAAAATCAATTCATGTATAATATTTATGTAGCCTGTGTTTCTGTTATTATTTTTTAAGATAATAGACTTTGATAAGAAGGCAAAAAAATAAATTCTCACAATTTAAAGCTTTTTAAAAATTATTTAAATTAAAATATTCCAAAATTTAAATTAAAATAAATAATTTTAAATT
>JANZLH020000015.1:1069887-1087385 GCA_026770325.2 Erythroxylum fimbriatum | reverse complement strand
GGGGCAACGACATTCTTTTAAGTGGGGAAAGCAACCTATATATGCATACAACATATATATATTCTTAAAAAAAAAAAAATTGAGGGTGGGCAAATGCTGTAGCTTCGCTACTGAGTATGGGTATGGAGATGCCAAAAAAATCTCCGACGATAATGAGGGCGGGTATGAAAGTGGGGGCACGTTCATGGGGCGAGTATGAGGGATGACATACCCGCTCCATACCCACCCCGTTGCCATCCCTAAAGATCCTTGCGCACGGATACGTTTTGGATTGGTCCCAAACTCTATAAGACTCTTAATTTACAATCCCGCGTATTTGAAAGCCATTCCCACTTAGTAGCTCCTGCATTTCTTTTATACTAATCGTAGGTCTACATAGGAATTCCAATAAAGTCGATTTGACTTTGTTTTTAATACTCCAATAACAATAAAATAAATCAATCTTGATTAGATTTTTTTAATAATGTTGAAGTTAAATCAAGAATTTGATTAATTTTGAGGTTAAAAATTTGAGTCCTTAAGAGACTCCAGAGTTTAATATTTTTATAGGTTAAAAAATATTTTTTTGTGTAGATTAAAACTTTTTAAAATCTCATTTTTTAAAATTTTAAAAAAATATTAGTTTTTTCTTATCTTAGATTTCGATTAAAAAATAATGACGAACCTAACGCAGTATGAACATGCTAGATAGTAGATACACTAATAAAGATTTTGAACCGTCTTATTTTTCGGTTTTTTTTAAACGGAAGAATTCGTAGTAACTATCATTTGGATGCGTACTAAGTAAATCTCCGGATTGACGCAATAGCTTGCAAATCACGTCAATCGAGTACTTCGCACTAGACAAGCCTTATACGACAGGCTCAATCAAAATAACATAAGTAAGGAGATTCGAACGCAAGACCTTTTGGACCCTTGTCCCCCACTCCACTAACTTGATCACCCCCTAAGGAGCAAATTAGATTCTTAATTTTTCAAGTTAATTTACTTTAATAACTTTTATTGTTAAAAATTATCCTGTTTATTAATTAATCGATTAGTTTTTATAAGCTAAAATAAAATAATTAATTTTATTTAACAAATTTGTAATTAAACTTCAAATTTCTATATACATAAGTACAGTAATTTAATCATGTCTCAATTTTTTGTAATTTTATTATAACTTCGTTCCGTTAAACTTTTTAAAATTTAAATTTTTATTATCAATTTAATTTTTGTCTATTTTAAAATATTAATTTTTAGAGTGTGAAAAACTTTAAAAAGCCTCTATGAATGATCGAGTTGGTAGAATGGAAGGACATGGAGTCAAAAGATCTTGTGTTCAATCCCCTTATTTACGTTCTTTCGATCGAGCCTATTGTACAGAACTTGCCTAGTGCAAAATATCTGGTTGACGTGATTTGTAGAATATTGCGTCAATTCAAAGATTTACTCAGTACGCATATTAAAAGTAATGGTTGCGGATTCTTTCCTTAAAAAAAAAATAATAATTTCAATTAGTATATTGCGCATGGAAGTTGAATTTTTATTCTAATAAATAATTATGTCAAAATATTACGGAGATAAATAAACAATTAAATTGAAAAACATCGAATCAACTTGCTCATGTGAAGAAAAGGAGCAAAAGATACCGCTTATGTAGATACGCCACGTGGCACCAACGACCACCACGTCGGACGCGAAGCACAACCGACACGACACCTTCAGCTAGTGGCGTAGTGAGTGACTTGATTTGAGTGACGACGAGGCGAGCGAGATGAGAATGCGAATCGCTTCGAGTCGCAAAAGGGCTGATGGAATCGGTGTTTATTCTTATTGTCCTGATCTGGATTGGATACGAGTAAAGCTTGTTCTTAATGCCCTAAGCACGAATTCCAATCACAACCGTTATCAGTCTAATTTGACGCAATCCTTCTCTGCATTGCCAACTTGTGATCGAGCTTCCGATTCACGAACAGGCACTCTCTGATTCCCCAAACGAACGTTTAATTCGTGTTCCTCGAATGGCATTTCCCAATAAACCCTTCTTTGTCTTGTCCCCTCGTTTCCCGCGCTCTTTCTGGCTCCATCTGGAGCTGAACTGCAGACCGTTTCACTATTCAGGTCCGTTTCCTTTAGTAATTCTCTTTTTGTTTTTGTTTTCGTGGCGTGTTTGTTTGTTTGTTTGTTTGTTTATTACACTAGGCTCTTCTGTAACCGCCGATTTTTGTTTTGACACATGATTGATACATGTGCTGCATTTTTGTTATTTTGTTCTAAGAAGTCGTTTTGTTGCGTTTGGGGTTTTTGTGGAAATTGGAGCATTCTGCTTGAATTGTTCTGAGAAATTGGATTGTTAGGTGATACTTGGAGCGTTACTTGACGATTCTTGAGTCTAGACCAGGTTTGCACTTTCACTCTCTGCTCAATTTGATTGTGTTTTGCAGTTATGATGCTAAGGTCTTTTTGTTTCCCGGGTAAGTGTCTGCGATTCTTTTCTTGGAGAATGTATAGTTGAAACCATGCAAATTAGTCAACTTGTTCCAAGTTCACATATTTTCCATCTGTGGTAGATTTATCGCTAAATAAAGTATTGAAAAGTTGAAACGTAGAAGAAGTAAGGGTTAGTTCCCCGTACTAAAGGCATTTATTAGGTAATCTGTTTATTCTGTTTTTGTTGGTCAAGAGAATGTGCAAGGAACTGGATGGTGTTATGGGTTTTGCATTTTGTCATTTTTCACGGAAATTGGAATGTTTGGTGTTTTGAGTATTTTCTTATGTGAGAGATGAGAGAGAAGCTGTTGATTACACAAGACGTGGAATTTGGTCGTTTGTCCATTTATTGGGTGCGTAGTAAGTGGATGAGAGACAATTAGGGCACACTGCAGTTGTCGTATTCGAAGTTGACCATTTTGCCATGTTCGTTGGATCTACCAGGGGCCAGTCAGTTGGCTGCAGAATGGATAAAAGTCAGAGAACCGTTCTAAGTGATCAATATGTGACTATCTGTGATGGCATTCAAAAACCATTTATTTGGTCCTCATCGGAAGAAGGAAGCGACATTGAAATTGGGAAACAGATCTTCTGCAACCGACCTCTGAATATGGAGAACATCGTAGCTGTTGGTTTCGATATGGATTATACCCTGGCTCAATACAGACCTGAAACTTTTGAATCCCTTGCATATTATGGTACGGTCAAAAAGTTGGTGTATGATCTTGGTTATCCACAAGAAGTAAGTTTGTCACAACATGTTCTTCTTAACTTCAATATTTTAGCATGTGAACTAAAACATTGACGTATCTATTGCAGTTGCTGGAATGGTTATTTGATTGTAAATACATGGTTAGAGGTTTGGTTTTGGATAAAAAGAGAGGCAACATCTTGAAGGTAATTTTCTTAATAGCTATATGGTCACAGTTGTCTGCAGTTGTAACAGGTTCTTATGAAGCATCTGATTTGGTAACTCCGCTTTATGCAGATGGATCGTCACAAATATGTAAAGGTTGCCTACCATGGATTTAGAGAGATGTCCAAGGAAGAAAAAGTTGGCACATATGGAAATACTCTGATACGTGATGCTTTTGATGGACCCGAATATGCACTTATTGATACTCTTTTCTCATTAGCTGAAGTTTACTTGTTTGCCCAGCTTGTTGATTTTAAGGATCATAATCCGGGAAAGATTCCAGAGGGAGCAAAGTAAGAACATTAGTTAGTGCTCATTTTCTTTCAGAAATCTTTTATATTCCATTCATCACGTGTTCTTAATTTTTGGAGGAAAATGAACTCTTTTCCAGTCTTTCATAATACACCTCTTGACCAAATATTCTTCGCATTGTATTAATTTAAGTTCAACAATATGAGATTCTATAAACGGTCTGCTTTCAGAATAAAAATTGCTTTCCTAAAAGAAATGCAACTGGCCCAGCGTGTTACCCTTTGATGTTTCCTCAAGCATTATCCTTTTATTGGCAAGTATATACTAGAGGATGAGCTTAATCTTATATTCATAAATACTCTGATGATCATCTAACTTTTTCCACTGCTTCTTGACACTAAAGTATGTTATCTTATATTAAAATATATTCCAGTTCTAAGCTGTTGACTTCTTTGTATGAAACATATATCCTTCGGATGAAATAATTAACACCACATGTTACATATAAAGCAACAAATAATATAATCATAGGTTGTATGTGGGCAAATATCTGTAACACAAACTATTTGTGGCTATAAATGAAATGAATAGTATAAGTTAGCAAAATGTAGCATGTTTCGTTGATGTTTTGTAGAATTTCTTTCCAATGATTAATTAATGATGATGTGCCATCATGCAAGAATGCATACTTTATTAGATTATGCATCTTACACTCTTTATACACCTGTTTATTGTTTCTATTTTCAATGTCCAACCAAATCTTTCAGTTATACTCGTATGTATAAAGATGTTCGTGCAGCAGTTGATATGTGTCACCGCGATGGAACTCTGAAGCAAATTGTCGCTAAGAATCCCAAAAAGTGAGGGTAAATTTGGTATTTCATTTGTGGAGCAACATATATACGTTATGAGTAGTGACCCCATTGTCTTTAACCCGGAAAGTCCGGTCTAATGAATGTTTCCCAGTGAACAAGTGGTCTCTTGGCTTTCTCTCGAAACTGAGTCATACTTATCTTCGTGATTTGTGCATCGTTAATCTCCTTAAAAATGGCTTTTAGACACCACATTTCTTTTAATCTTTATTTTATCTTTTCTGTTTTCTATGATGCTCCATCAGGTATATCATTGAAGATACATCTGTAATTCCGATGCTTAAGATGCTCAGAGATTCCGGTCGATCAACTTTCTTGGTGACAAATAGGTGTTTAATGATGCCCTTTCTATAGTAGCCTAAAAATATAATGTTTATTTCCGAGATAATCTTTTGCTATTTCCTCATAAAGCTTTGGTTGGTAAAATATGAGAGTATTTATTCATCTCTTTGCAGCTTATGGGATTACACAAACATTGTGATGAATTTTGTTTGTGGTTCACTTACCATGGTCGATAGCAGAACCTCCAACTTTGATTGGCTTCAGTTCTTTGATGTTGTCATCACTGGCAGGTCATATTCATTTAACCAAAACATCAGAATGGTCAATTCTATATATTATTGATTCCATTCTTTTATTGCCTTCCCTTTCTGATGAGTCTCTTGGTCCTAATTTATCTTTCATTTCAGTTTTCCTAACATCAGATGTAACGGGTGATCCACCGAATAAATTTTTTAACCATTTCTTTGATGATTGCTTTCTTTTTTCAGGCTGATTGACTCTTCAAGATTCATTTCTCTTTATATTGATAATCTTCTGGTTACCCTATCTTGAGCTGTTTCCAATGCTATCTACTAACAAACCTATTATTGCTGCTAACTTCAACAATTTTATTTGGTAAAATGAATGTTTCTTTTGGTTCTTTGACTTTTGACACTTATGGAACTACATGTTCAGTGCAAAACCTAGCTTCTTTCATGAAGAAAATCATGCTAATCTTTTTGAGGTGGAAGCTGATTCTGGAAAGCTACTAAACACTGATAATGGCACTCCAATGCCCCAGGTTTGTGTGGAATTCTGTCCTATCCTTATTCGTCACTGGTGATCTTAGTCCTTCCTTTTAATGATCCAAAATTTTATTTCTAAAAAAGGTCGGAGATACTTTTCCAAGGATATCATTGATGGAGAAAAATAAGAGTTGTCGAGTTTTCCAGGTAATTTTGATTCTGTAACGTTGTAATGAGATGTTTTTAGATGTGCTGTAAAATTAAGAGCATTCATAATGCCAACCTTCCTTGGAAAAAAACTATGTAGTTGGCACCACGAAACTACAGCATTTCATGTGAAATGTTTCAGTTTGAAGCTAATTGTGTTTTTGAACCTGCCTTTCAGGGAGGCAACGTTGCTCATCTACATAAGTTGCTCTCAATTGAGTCTAGTTCACAGGTGATTATTTGTCAACTTGTTTCTGTTTTTGCTAATGGGTTTGAGAAGTGTACCAACTAGATGTGATGCAGCACCATGGTTTATAAGGATGTGTTTCAGACATGACCGTTTGGAATATTTTTTCTTCTTAACTTTTATTTGTTTGTGTATTTGATAATTGGATGTTTGAATTGGTGGTATAACAAATATATATGTTTTACTAGGTTCTTTATGTTGGTGATCATATCTATGGAGATATTTTACGCAGCAAAAAGGTTCTCGGTATGATATTCTTACCTCCTAAATTTCATTTCTAAATTGCTAGGTTAGCAGTTTTGCAACACAAATTAATATGATTTCTAAGTAATTTTAAGTGGGGCATGCATGGAATTATTTTATGGTCTAGAAAATTGTGAAGAAAAGTTAGACGTGGACACATGTCAGCCATAATCTGATCCAAATTGGCAGTAGTATTATTACTCATTCCTTAAAACATTGTTATCGGTAATGTGGCCTACATGTTTAATTTGGAATGTGAGATAGGTTTAAAGATGTGAAACTTTCTTTTTGTCCAATTTTGTTGTGCACCTCTGAACAAGTTGCTGTATAGTATTCCCGGAAATTTTGGAATACGTTGTTTATTTTTTTCTTCAAAAGCAATTTATTGCTCCAAAATTATAATATGTGACTTCTTCCCTATTCATAAATTGTCATTAGATGACAACAGCCAATTATTTCTCCCTTGCAATATTAATGTGGCTGTTTCCAGTGCATCTGTTCACAGTTGTGGTAAGCTTGATTTTTAATGCATTTATGGGCAGGTTGGAGAACTATGCTTGTGATTCCAGAGCTTGAGAGGGAGGTGCAACTTCTTTGGGAACTGAGGGACACACGAAAGGTGAATTGCTACAAGTTATTAAACTGAGATAAGACTACAAGTCATTCTGAACTTCCATTTTGAATGGAAATTGTTAGATATTGATATAACTAGCTGTCCAACTTAATGATAATTGATGGAATTTAATACATTTATGGGCACACTTATTGGGAAGAATTTGTGAATCAGCCAAGTATGGGTTTCTCCCCTTTCCGTGGTTTCTTTTGCTTAATTGCTACAAGTTATTAAACTGAGATAAGACTACAAGTCATTCTTAACTTCCATTTTGGATGGAAATTGTTAGATAGTGATATAACTAGCTGTCCAACTTAATGATGCTTGATGGAATTTAATCCATTTATGGGCAAACTTATTGGGAAGAATTTGTGAATCAGCCAAGTATGGGTTTCTCCCCTTTCCGTGGTTTCTGTTGCTTAATGTCTAAAATGCAAAGTGATTGGAATGGACCATATTATGGAATGGGTTGGTAGTTTCATTGCCCGCTGGCAATCAAGTGGATGATGTCTTCCGTATGTGATGATTATAGTCAATCTCTTGAGTTTTATTTCACAAAATGGACAGCCTTTTTTTAGGATTGTTTTACTGTCTGTATACACTAAATAAGATTAAAGCTTTTGATTTATTTTACACCATTTCAATTATAATTATCTGGATTAATAAACTCTATCTTGTTTCCCGAAATGACATTATTATGCAGTGCCTTAGATCATTGAGGGATGATCATGATCAAATTGAATATTGTTTACATCATCTTATGCGGTCACTCGAGTAAGTATATGTTCAGGTCCACAAATTAAAATCTTTTATAGTTCACCTGTTAACATGGGCTTTGCATACAAATTTAATTGTATATTGTTCTTTTTTAATTTTTAAGCCAACCTACACATTTCTACAGGTTTGATGATCTAAATTCTGAGCAGAAGCAGGAGAAACATGAGGCTATGCGCGAGTTAGAGGTAAATGCATGTGTTATGATGCTAGTACCACTTTCAACTTTCCCCTTATGAACGATGTTGTACATACTCACGTTATATTTTGAATGTTCACTGCTGATAGTGCGAAAAGGATAAAGTAAGAAGTGCCCATCGACGTGCTCAACAGGAATGTCATCAAAAGGTGAACAAATTCATCCGACCTTCATAAATAGTACTTAGCATTATCACATTACACATGTTAATTCAGGTCAATGATTGCTCTTGCCGGTTATTAACTGCAGTTTCACAAGGTCTGGGGACAACTCATGAAGACAGGTTATCAAAATTCCCGATTTGCTCATCAGGCAAGATTTAATCACTTGTTTTGCGGTCATTTTGAAAGATGTTTCCGTATTCCCTTTCCTCCTATACTTTTCCTTATAACGCGCAATCATGGCAGTATAAAATCTGTACTTTCTGGATTCTACAGGTTGAGAGATTTGCTTGCCTTTATACCAGCCAAGTATCCAACTTAGGCTTGTATTCTCCAAACAAGTACTATAGACCCAGTGAAGACTGCCTGCCTCATGAATTTCACATTCTTCCTCAGTGAGCTGGTTCTCGTCTGGTTGTGGAATGGACAATCGTGAGAGAGCTTTTTACATGAAGTTTTCTTTTGGGTCACATCGTAAGTGTGTCAAGCTTGTAATGTACTGTATGATAGTGTTAAGCTTGCACCTTAAAAACTAGTTGTGGAACCAACAAACTTGTAGCTTCTAACTTGCCATAAAGAGTTGAAAAAACATCCTCTGTTCTTGTATGTGAAAGCTTTGTGTTGATAGGTAATTTGTTTTTTCCAAAAAGGGGTATCAACATTCTAAAAAAGGCCATTGTTCGTCTGCCTCGAAGAAGAAGAAGATGCATTTTCTTTCCTTGAAGATGAGATGTGACTTTTTACCGCCGAATTATGATGCATATCGACATGTTTAATTCATGCTCAAGAAGCTAAACTTCATCTTGTCTCTCTAAATCTTCCATATCCAGTGGCTCAGGGAATATTTCATTGGATAACCTTTTAATGGAAGATGTGTGCTCAATTCCACTTCCATGAGATCCTACTCTTCCCGACTGCTTTAGTACATTACTGCCTTCTCGGATGGTCTGCCCGGCATTATCCGATGAGCTATGTCGCCAACTACCGAAAACAGCAGCATTCCAGGATCTCATGGATGAACTTTTTCTCAACCTCCCGGAGCTGAAACTCTCCTCTCTTACCACCTTTAGAGGGTTCTCCAAGGCTTTTAGAATGTACTTCATTGGAGGACGTTTGGCCGGCTTGGGGTTAAGACATGACCTTGCTACAATGGCCATTGCCCATGCCTCTTCCAACAGGTCCTCGTCTATAATCAAAGATGGATCAACGATCTTAGTAACCAGTTCCTTGTCATATATACTGATGCATCCCAGCGTGTTCTCCAGCCACTCCCTTGAAGATGCATCATCCGATTTACTGATCCCAAGCTTGCCTGTGACCAGCTCGAGTAGCACCTTCCCAAAACAGTATACGTCGTATGCACAAGTTGCTGGGGATGCACCTACACATTAACAGAGAAATATATCAAACTGTATACACCACCTGAAGAAGAAGGCACACATCAACCATTTCTTTTTTTGGAGAAAGAATGGAATTGAACTAATCCTGACATGAATGTGTTAGGTCCGACAATCCCGAACATACTACAACAAATTATAATTCAATGACTTCTGCAAGACTAATGTAAGCGTGTCTTCAAGAACATTATTCACAGGACAATGAACTAGATCCTGGTCACCAAGATGTTGATCCTCATTTTAAGTTTGTTCAGTCAATCTTCCAAGTTTTAGATAATGGATTATTCGCTTATTAATGAAAAGCATCAAGAGGGTTGCAGCTTTTCGGATAATAATGAGCCATTACTAAGTCAAAACTGGTGCAATAGAAGATTGAATCTCATAATTCCTTTCTAGTGTAAAGGCAGAAAATGGAAGGGGAAGAAAAATTTTAAGAATTTCGTATATGAGATCACTATACGTACCAGAAGTGCCAGCTTCAAAGGATCTGCATGTTAAGAAGAAAACATATTAGTATTCCTTGAAAATGAAAGGAGAAAGAGCACTATTCTCTATGAATCAAGCAGACCTTGGCTAAGTGAAGCAAATGAGAAACATTGGTCCTGGAATCAGGTACCATTTAAAACAATGTCAACGGACCTGGTAACATACTATATCAACAACAAGCTTTTTCGTGACAGAGAATCATTTGAATCATGCATGAGTTGATTCTAATGGTCGATCACGTTCTGCAGGATAATCCTCACAACATTAATCAGTTTAGTCCTCCATTTTCTGCAATCTACGACGCTTAACTCTAATCCTGTGGATATTCTAAATCAAGCATATGTTCTTCTCATGGCCCTCTTTACACCAAAATGCTAATAAAGAAACATGGTGGAAACAAAAATACAAGATATTCGTAGACCACTACCGAAGCTTATAGTGAATAATCAACAGAACTAAGGATATCTGCAACTCTTAAATTACTTACTGTTGCTTTCTCAAGAATCTTGTCAGCACATTTTGGTGCAATTCACCTTCCTGGGGACGAACCTCGCTTAAGCTTCCAAGTCGCACCTCAAATTTATCGTCAAGCAGAATGCTACTCGCTTGTATATCTCTTCAACCAAAGAAAAATAAAAGCATGAGAATCACCAATTGAAGCCTTTTTGTAAAATATCTTCTGAATAAAGCTAATAAGAAATATGTGTGCTTAGACGATAAGTGAGTAAAAGAAGAGAAACAATACAATTCAACTTTCTTAAACCAAAAAGTATATGAATAGGAAATTTTAGTAGTTAGCGATCTAGATCAAGCCCTAAGATGCATATTCCCTATGACTGTTCAATCAGAAAGGACATGGACATACTAAGATTAATACCTCAGCATTCACAGATTATTCTGCGCATTATGGAAAAGGTCCAGCATAGAAGTCTAATAGTTCACCGAACTTCATTGCGACCAACAGAATATCGAAAATCGAACTAAACAAAACTTTAAGCTAATCCAAAGGAAGATGTGCAAGAAAACTTTAAGCTAATCTAAAGGAAGATGTGCACTACCTATGAACAAGGGGAGGGGTACATTCATGGTGTAGGTAAGAAAGGCCTTCTGCAGCTCCTATCGCAATTTTCAATCTAGTAATCCAGTCCAGTGACTGTAAATCTTCATCCTCCAGAATTCCTGCCCTGTAGAAGGAGTTAGCCAAGTCTCCGTTGGGCATATATTTGTAGACCAAAAGCTTCTCGTTCTCCAAACAATGTCCCAAGAGCGGGACCAATCTTACATACGAATACTTGCTAAAAAGTTCGAGTTCTGCCATGTATGACTCTTTATTCATGGAGTGTAAGTTGACCTTTTTGACAACTATAGGGATTTCTCCTGCAAGAAAACCATGAAAGAGATCTCCAGAGTGACCATGCTTGATGAGATTAGTCTCACTAAATCCACCAGTTGATTGAAGCAGTTGCTCGTATGTGAAAGACTCTCCCACATTGAACACGTTAGTAGGATCCTTGGGATACGAAGGGCTATTCGCCTCTGGAAAAGGCCCGACATTTGCAATGCCCCTTTGAGTTGAGACGCTCCTGTTACACCTTCTTAGAACCACCACCAAAACCAATACTAAAATAACAATGAAACCTACTCCAGCAAACAATCCTACCAAAATGTAAATCCAACGTTTGCTTTTCTTTGCAGCAGGTTCTGGCAGAGGCGGCTGCACCAATTCCGGGTTTCCAAAATCATTGAAAGTTAAGCCTCTTTCCGAGTAAAATAATCTGCAGACTTCCAAACTCCTCTGGTTAGGAACCTCCTGAAGGCAGTTTGTGTCCAGGCTAAAATTTCTTGGAACATCACCAGGAGCCATTCCTTGGAAATAGTTACCAGACAAATCAATTGAAGTAAAATTTCCAAGTGACAATGGCAGAGCTCCGTATAACAAGTTGTTCGACAAATTGAACAGGTGATTACTGGCATTGCCATCTAAGCTAAAATTAGGCAAATTGCCTGTAAAGATATTACTAGATATGTCAAGTAGATGCAAACTTTGCAATGATAACAATGCGCGAGGAACGGCACCATCCAATTTATTCCCACTGAGTACCACAACCTGCAATCCATTAAGACTCGAAAAAAGACCATCTGGCAACGCACCCTCGAGCTCATTTCCCCCAATATTCATACTCCGCAAGCTCTTCAAACCAGTTAACTCTGTAGGCAATGACCCAGACAACGAATTCTTACCTAGATTGAGCTCAACCAATCTAGAAAGATTACCAAGTTGGACAGGTATTGAACCTGTGATACTATTATCAGACAAATCCAAGAATTCGAATCTATTAACACCACCTAAACCCGGAGGGATCGACCCAGATAAGTAATTCGAGGAGAGGTCAAGCCCAGATAGATTACGAAGCAATGCAACAGATGTAGGTATTGACCCAGTAAGCAAATTCCTTGAAAGATCGAGAACAGATAGGTGCATTAACTGTCCCAATGTAGTAGGAATACTACCAACAAGATCATTACCAGATAGATACAAAGCGTTGAGTTTAGTTAAGTTACCAAGTGAAGGAGGAATCGCACCGGTCACTGAACTTGACCGGAGATCCAGTAATTGCAACGAACTGACCCGGTAACCAAACCAATACGGTATAGAACCGGGAAGTGAGAACCCAGAAGCGTTAAAAGACTCCAAGAACGTAAAATTTGCAAGAGCATCAACACTGAAACTGGGATTCAATCGCCCAACACGGGTTCGTCTAAACCCCGATACATTGATTTCCACAACCCGACGGTTCTTGCACTTGATTCCCTTCCACCCACTGCATGGCTCGGATCTTCTAGGCCATTCGCTGCTTCTGATACCAAGTGACGACCGGAGATCGAACAATGCTAATCTTTCGACGCGAGAGTTCAAGAACAGTTGCTGGGACAGGACACAGTGGATCGAGAACAAAAGCAAAACAGCCAAATGGAACAGAAATCTTGGACCGTCCTCCATTGAAATGAAATGTGATAATGTGGAGATGGTGAACTTATTCAATACATGTTCAGTTCACCATCTTCTTTCTGCTTCTACCTGCTTATTGGTGTTGATGTTGACCAACCGGCTACTTCTCTGTAGTCTGCACGTTGATGCACTTTGCATTTAAGGAAATAAATCTCAAAAATCCCATCAAAGAAACAAAAAAAAAAGAAGTGATTTATCGTTTCTAGTTATGTCTGTAATATTCTTACCTCCAATCACGAGCTCTGATTCTGTTTCCGATGTCGTGTTCTGTTCCTTGTATTCACTTCATACCCGAGCCAACCAAGTAAAAACAGAAACAAATACTTAATGTTTCTATAAACATTAATAACGAGGTGTGTTTAGTATTAACCTCCAAAAATGAGATCTTTCCTCAAAAGGTCAATTAATTTCAATCAAAACAAGCAATTATGTCTCGAACTGTACTTGTCATAGAAACCCAGAACAAGAAAAATGACTGGCAGTAGCTTTTAAGACATTAAATTGTAGAAGTTGGTAATGCCCCAACCGCTAGGTCTCTGCTGTCTGTACTCTGTACTGGGTCGCTTTCACTCCCACCGGAGAGCCATTAATGAAACCACCTCTGCTATTTTTTTTCCTCTCTCTCTCTCTCTCAAGAAAACTCAAAAACTAGAACTCCGGTGCACATGGGTCGAGCCGGTAGCTTAGCTGGACATGGGTTCGTGGCCGAGCCAGGGCCTCGGTTGTTAATAATTCTTATTGGGTTCCGTTGACTTCCCGGATTTTCGGGGAAAAGAGGTCCTAGCGCTAACTTACCCTCCATTGAAACACGTAGAAAAAGCTTGCACACTCCGTTAATGATTGAACTAAATTACTAACCACTAAAAAGAATCTTCGTTTATAATCAACAGTTCTTCTTCACGATAGGTGACATGACTGTCACATTATTACTGTAGAGGGACAAGTACCGGTACATCTCCAACTGATTAAGATTTGAACCCAATTGTTTATGGGTTCAGAATCCACTAAAGATCGAAACTTTTCACTAATTTATTAATTCATAACCTTCAAGAATCAAGACACAAACTTTATTGGTCAGGATCTTCGATTAAGAATGATCAACAACTCCACTTGGCAATAATGATAATAATAATCCAGGAAGAAGATTACTGAGGTTGGTTGTTCTGTTATTGTTGTTGCAAATATCTATGAAACAAATAGATTAGACAAAAGTCGGTACGGCGTCGCTTCGATGTCGGAATGGATGTCTATTATATGGTGATTATTATTAATGAATAATAAAAATTTTATTTTATAACGCTATTTAGCATAAGCATTTTTCTAATTAATCGTATTATTCTATTTTTATTTTTTATCTTTTCTTCTCTTGTGGGTCATTCGAAAACAAATTCTCTACTAATTATGGGTAAAGATAAATACTATTAGACCTTTTCAGACTCTGCATTCTAACGAAATTTTTACTATATTGTTATTGTTATTAGACATTGGACAAACATTTAATTGTGTACTTAATTTGCATGTTAGAAAGATTAGGCATTTCTAACACGGTTTCAGAGTCAGGTTGTCTCGATGGTTTGGAGCGGTATTCGGTTATATCTCTCTGTCCAATATGTCTATCAGATGTCCAATCTTGCTCTGGATCAAGGGGGATGTGTCAGAAATCTCACATCAGACAAGTATAAGAGCATTTAACAATTATAATAGTGTACAAACCTCCTCCTTTTGAGCTAATTTTTGGAGGTGAGTTAAGTCTTTCTAACATTGCAAGAAGAGACTAAGTTAAATAAAAGATAATAATTAAAAAATCAAACTGTTTTGATCAATTCAATTGTGAAAATTTTAAATTAGTCAACTTTTTAATTCATTTTTTAATTTTTTGATTCGATTTATTTTAATAATCTTTGTTGTTAAAAACTAATCAGTTTATTAATTGATTTGTATTTAACAATTTTTATTTGAATTTTAATTATTTGATGAGTAAGAATATCCTCCTTCAATTATATTTTAATTTTTAATTATATTCAATTTTAATACGAGATAAATTTTTAAAATTTGATTTTTATACAAAATTTAAAATATTAGGAAGAGGATATTTTGGAGGATGTCATGTCACTATATTGAATTACTTGTGGAATTATATGAACCAACAAAAGAAAACTAGTCTTAGTCAGTTTAGACCCGTTCAAACCAATCAATATCTTGGAAAAAGAAAAAAGTAAGTGTGAAAGAAGAATATCACTTGCATGTCCAACTTGGCCATTTGCTTCTGTCTGCTTGATGCTGATGGGTGGCTCAGACCAAACTCACCTTTCGCAGTGCCCGCGTAGACATAAAAACGCGAACATACGACCGAGTCTTTAACTCTTCTTAGCCATTACACGTGGCATCCTGTCTTCGTACACATGCAACTAAAGTTGTTAACATTTATGTACCTTCGGTCCAAAGTTAATAATATTATTTTAAAAAATAAGATATACTCCCGTATTTAAAATAAAAGTCGTTTTATAGAGATTTTAATTATTCAAAATAAGTGTCATTCTTGATTTTTCATGCATGTTTATAATTTTACTTCCAAAATTATCCTTTAGTTTCTCTCACATCTTAATTACGTAGACTATATTTTCAAGACACTTCAATGTGCAATTAATAAGAGTGTATCAAATATTTCATTAACTTTCTTAATAAGTGTGAATCCCTCTAAAACGACTTTTATTTTGAATAGGAGGGAGTATTTAATTAAAACCAGTCCTAGTTTAATTATTATTTTTATTTAAAATAATAATTTTGATATTATATTATCATAAAATTATAAATTAAAAAAATATAATAAAAAAGTTTATATAGTAATTAAATGATATAAAAATAAATTATACATTTTTAAATATATCGAGTTTAAAACTTTAGTCGAGTTTACTATATTAGTGATATGTAATTAGTTCGTGTCTAATATTTATATTCCGTAGTTATCTTTTAAATAAATAAATAACAATTTAAAGAGTTGAAGAGTATTGTGTATAATATATAAGCCAGCCATTCATTAATTGGGTATGACTTTTTGGGCTTGACTAATGTGGTAGGAAGGTTCTAAGTTAAGCTTCATGATGGTGCAAGTTGTGGCCCTCACCGGAGAAAATACAAAGAGGATGTGGGTGGTCATGACTCATGAGAGATCACTACCATACCATTGGTCTCCTCAATAATACTCAGATTTTTGTCTAAGACTACTTTGTATTCCTTCCTATGTTTTCCCAAAGTAGGAAGATAGACACATGGGATATTTAAGATTGGGACCAATGGATAACCACAAACACATCTCTTTTTTTCCTATTTATTTAAACATTATATTAATATTACATTATGTTTATGTTTCATTTATTTTGAAATATATTTTTGTTACTTAAATTTTGTTAAAAATATAGTTTTTTTTCTTACCATTTCGCTGGAGAGTGGATTACCTCCTCCTCGAATGAGACTAATTTCGCAAAAGAAGGAAGGATGAAAGGCCTCGCTTCAATTGCAAGGTCGATATGGTTTATGTCTTCTCAGTGGTGCTAATCATCAGCACCATGCTCGGGATCTTACCTTTTTTTTATGATACATAACGCATTTCACGTTATGATCAAGAGTAGTAAGCTTAATTTTAATTTGGATTTCTTTGAAGTAATATAAGAGAACGATCATGAAGGGGGTCCTTCCACATTCTTCATTTAGACAATTAATTGTGTCTTCGAGTTCACTTTATTTGGTCTGGGCCTCGTGCGAGCCTTAAACCCAATGTTCTTATAATATTTAAATGACTGCCTATATTTTATCAGCAAGCAAACTGAAGTAGTTTGAGAACAACTTTTTATTAAGTTTTTTTAATAATAGGTAGTTCATTAATTATTATGTACATACAAAAATGATGTAAATTTTATTTTAATTAAAATTATTTTTAGAACAATTAAATAACACTAAAATGTGTATGTATTTTCCTAAAAATTAAATTTTGGATATGCATATCATTGCATCCCAAGTTCTTCATCTTGAAACTTTTGTGATTTATATGGGCCAATACAAGTTACAATGGGTCCAGCATCTCTTGAGCTTTGGACTGGGGTCATAGAACAGGCCATGAGCAATCACCATACAAAAGGGCCTTCAAAAGTCCAATGTTATGTTGAGTGGGATTTGCATCCAATAAAATTATGATATTGTCCAATGCAATATAATATTCAATTAAATCTTATTTTTAGGTATAATTATATCACATTTTAATTAAGTATATATATTTTAAAGTTTTGACAAATGGGTTTTTGCAATTTTTTATTATTAAAATATAAAAAGTTTGAGATTTATCATTTAATAATTTTTACAGTCATTATAATCAGAGTTTAGGATACCGTTTTCGTACCGGCCAATACGTATCTTACCAGACCAAAATCAGTACAAAACGGGAGATCAGTTATACCGAGTTTAAATACTGGTCAGTATTCAAAATACCGGTCAAGACCGAAATTTTTAAAAAATAGAGAAACTTTTTTGCAGCATTTTCAAAAAATTTTAAACTCTCCCTCCCTCCCTCTTTTTTTCAAAATTTTTTTAACTAGTTATTTTATTTACTCCAACTTTTATAATTGTTGTGAAATTTTAATTTTTGTTT
>JANZLH020000015.1:1053406-1065602 GCA_026770325.2 Erythroxylum fimbriatum | reverse complement strand
CCTCAAACTCATTTATTATTTTAAGCAACTGGTAGCCTTTAGGTTTTTCACTTTAAAAAGAGAACGTTATAATTCGTGTATAAATCTTCCAGAATCTCCTCAAGCCGTCTTTTCCAAACACCTAAAAGTCATCAACGTGTCAATTATTATTATTATTGTTGTTTTTTTAGAAATATTATTATTATTATTATTGTTGTTTATTATTATATATCTCATGTTTTTATTAGAGTTATAAACTTAATTTCTGTAAAATTAAACATCTAAAATTTAAATTTTTATAAAAATATTCAACAAAATAATATTCATGTTCTTATAATATTTTTAATTTATGTCCAAGTTAGTCATTTTATATATAAATAACTAATTCTAAATAACTAATTTTAGTAAATATTTTTAATAAATAACTGATATTATTCGCAGATAAAAATAACTAATAAAATTAGCTATCACTTAACATGTGATAAATTCAGCTGACATTAACAGCTAATGGCCTTAGTTACTTTAAGCTCAAACCTGTGGATTACCTTACCTGGAGCATGAGTAAAAAACCATGTAGGTCCACACCGCCTCCCCTTTCTTGTCTATCACTTTCTCCCCCACCAAACACAACTCTACCCTACTAGCCAACCACTATATATAGCCCATCAATGGCTACCTCTAGGTGCATAGCAGAGCATACCATCTTATTCTTCTGTTTCATCTTTCTAATATATTCTTTTCTTTTCTCTCTGATATGGACTCCAGCTCCACTTGGACTCCCAAGCAAAACAAGCTGTTCGAGAATGCTTTAGCCATGTATGACCAGGACACTCCAGATCGCTTCCACAAGCTAGCCAGAGCCGTCGGAGGCAAAACTGTGGATGAAGTGAAGAGACATTACGATATGCTCGTTGAAGATGTGAAACAAATCGAAGCTGGTCGAGTTCCTCTACCCAACTACAAGAAGGCAAGCAAGAGCTACAACTGCATGGACGAAGAACAAAAGTAAGCTCTTTTCGTATTAAGTTCTTTACATGCCCTTCAAGAACACAGATAGCTTACTAATGGATACTGCTTAACAAATCTTCATTGTTTCGTGCAGCTTAAGGAATCTTAAACTCCAGTGAAGCATGATCTGCAAATTACATGTCGTACCAAGTAATGAAACAAACAAGCATCAAGTAGCTCCACCAGTGTCTCAAACTTCTCTAGAACCGAAAAACATAGATATAAGCTTATAGTTTCTACCATTAAAATCGTATCAGTTTGCTTATTCCTGGTGTAATGATCTGATATTGAAATCTTACTACAGATACTAGCTAATGTCTTGTTTTGTTTTCTGGTCTGCAAATTACTTGAAACAAGCGGTACTGTTTAACCTACCCACCATGGACCAACCTCTGCTTAGCTAACTATACATGTAAAATTAAGATAACCAAAGACCATATTCGAGCATTGCGGTGGTCGCTTAACTTGTAAACAAGTTGAGTAACTTTCTGTAAAGGGGGATGGAGATGCTTAGACATGAACACGCTCTTTATCAGACAATAAAGATAAGATTAAGAGAGTTGTAAGAACAGAATCATTATAATTTGACTCGAGAGGTGGGTAATGACTATGTCACTTAGAAAATATATATATATCAAAGGGAAGAGATCAATGGGTATATCTGAAATTGATGGAGCAGAAAGAAGAGTGATTGTGAGAAACAGCTCATTATATGCTCGTGACGTTCCATATTCTCTTGCAGTTCTTATTTGTATTATTCCAAAGGCTTAATTAATTTAAATGCCAAGGTTTTATCAAATTATAATTTTAATGCCAACATTTTAGAGTGTTTTAGTTTAAATTAATATTTTGAACTTATACGCTCTAAAACGAAAATTAAATATTAAATATATGATAAAAATCTTTCATTTAAAATAATAATTTACGGGATTATATTTTTATTAATTAAGTGACATTTTTAAATGTTTTTTTTAATTTTTTATGAATTTTACTACTACATTATGTCATGTGAATTTGACTAATAAATTTTTAGAAAGATAAAAAGTGAGAAATTAAGTTAAATTTTAATTCATTGATGATTTAGTATAAACGCTTTTAAAAATATTAAAATTGAATTTAAAACACTAATTCTAAATTATTTAACGAAAGATATAATAAATTTTATTTTATTGACATTCACAAAGTTATTATTATTGAATAGACACTTTTGGGCGACCTTACTAAAAAATATAAGTTCAAAGAATATAATGATAAATGATGAATTAAAGGCGGTTAATATTATTGACAAGTTAAGAAAAATAAGATTTAATTGGCTTGAACATGTTAAAAGAAGATACCCAGACAATGCAGTGAGAAGGCGTAGGAAGATTGTACTTAGAGATTGTAAAAGAAAAAAAAAAGAAAGGCCTAAAAAGAATTTGGAGAAATGATCAAGAATGATATGATACTGCTAGAACTTATCGAAGATATGACCAACAATAGAAATCTTTGACATGCTAAGATATAAATAAAAGATCTCTATTTTAAGAGATCCTTGTAGTTGTCATAGTTCTTTTAATATTTTTCTCTTGTAGTTTGTCTAAATTTTTAAATACGTAGTATGAAGTGGTTAGAATCCTTATACCTACGCTCTTTCGATCGAATCTATTGTACATGACTTGCTTAGTGCAGAGTACCCGATTAACGTGATTTGCAGACTATTGCTTCAATTTAGAGATTTACCCAGTACGCATCCAAAAGATAGCAGTTACAAATTTTCTTGTTTAAAAAAAAAAGTAGTACTTATCTCTTTAAGGATTTAGTGTAAGTTTTTTCCCCTACTTAACCTTACGATGATTATTATTATTATTATTAATACTACTGCTACTGCTACTATTACTCATATTGTTATTGTTGTTGTTGTTGTTATTGATATTATTATTATTACATATTTATATTTATATTTATTTACTTCTTTTTATCTATGTTGATTATTTATTATTTTAACTTTTCTTATTGTTATTTTTTATTTTTATTTTATGTATTTATTTATTATTTTTTTTTATGTGGATCATTTGAAAATAACATCTTTACTAGTTAGAAAAAAGTTGTGTACTATTAAATCTTCCGGATCCCGCATCCTAGTAAAATTTTTTAATTATATGTTGTTGTCGCTGTACTCTTTTGTCTTAATTCATACATTTAGACGAGGATGTTGGTTAATATCAAATTCAGATATTTTATCTTAATTTATTAAAAAATGAAAAGTAAAAAATAAAAAGGTCAAACGTTTTCCTATTTTTTTATTTTATTTTCAAATCGGTCCATTAAAGTTTCGATTTGGGCTTAAATGGGCCCGACTTTAGGCCCATATCGTGAATCACATCAAGTCCATAAAGGCAACTTTTTAAGAAGCTCTTTTAGTTTCATTCGTCCCCACTCGGTCCCTGTCTGTTGTTACACTACTCAGAGTGCTCTAATTCCAACTTCCACGGAGACAACATGGCACAACCTACCACTACTTGTTCTTCTTACAAGGTAGACGAATCCAGTTATGGGTTCTTTTTCTTTGATCATTAATTTTTCTGAGACTAAACTAAGTGTTAATTATGAGCAGGTAATATTGGGTTCGTCTTCGACTGCGAGAAGAAAAATCTTGTCTGACATGGGATATGACTTCACTGTCGTGGTAAAAGTTTTGTTCTTTTCCTTTTTCTTTTGTCTGTTTAATCGTTTAACTAAGAGCAGTATCGAAAATGGTGTTGGAATTTGTAAAATAGTTTATTTGGGTTGTCGATCATTAGACTGCAGATATCGATGAGAAGAATATTCGTAAGGAGAAGCCTGAAGAGTTGGTAATGGCTCTTGCTGAGGCTAAGGTAAGATGATTTTTTCCATCCATAGGGTTTCTCAGCAATTGAATTTCAGGTGTTTTTTTTTTGAAAAATCTTTTTTTTGAAAAATCAAATTTTCCTGTGTTGATTTATCTTGTAAGTTTCTTTTGGCTTAGTTGACTAACTACTTGTTAGGAAGAGTATTGGTGCTACGAAGTAAAAGGACTTTGGGTCACAATTTCAAATGTTCTTAACTACATTGAGTTGTCATAGCTTGCTTAAGTTGGAGTGGCTATGAGAAGTCTGTTATTTATTAACTGAGTGTGAATTTTGCATCAAATCAGGCAGATGCAATTGTAGCAAAACTACGAAGTGTCGATAATCAAGGGAAGGACGATGAACCTACTATTTTGATTGCAGCTGACACTGTATGTGTTGTTATTTTTTTCTCATTGTCAGTGACGATTCCTAATTAAAGAATGGGTGCATGAAGACTAGGTCATGTGTTGCCAATGCCATTTATGATCCGAGGATACTTTGTCTTCTGCTAGGGGAAAATGTTCTGTTTCACCTATGCAAGTTGGATCTTGTACTCGTGGGATCTAATTTTGGGATATAAGGGCAGAGTAGAAGCTTTTTGATTAGAAGGGGTCAACTGCTGTTAAGTTATATTTCGACTGATAAATGAGGATGATAGAAACCCTTAAAAGTAAGGGTTACATCATTTTCAGCAAGGTTAGATGGAGACATTTCTAATCTTCCAAGTAGGGCCATGTTAAGAAACTCTTGAAGTCTTTGAATTTTGATACTTCCTGTGCTGCAGCTATCTGCTCTATGGTTAATGTTATTGCTAAAAATCATTGTTACAGTTGCTTCTGTTGTGTTTAATAACGTGTTTTTGTTTCACTTGGCTGTCACTGCCTTAATATCTTGGCTTTTGGTGTTGGATTTGAACTTTGATTCAGGTGATTAGTGCTTACCTTAGCTGGTGAAAACTTCTTTCCAGGCTGATGCCATCTTGCAAAGGCTTCCAATCAGCGAGTATGCAAAGGATGCTGAGCCAACATTACTAATTACTGCTGATCAAGTATCATTCGTTTATTATTTATGCCTATGCTGCTAATTCACTCCTGTATGGAAAAGTTCCACTTGGTTTCATATCTTAAAATCATTTCACATCCTTCCTTTCTTAACTGTAGTAAAAGTCTACATAACGGAGTCTGCTGATGTAGTTTTAAACGATTAGAATAAGGTGAATGTTTCCGACAGGTTATGCTACTTGGTCCTTGTCTGAACATGAGTGGAATACCATTTAAAAAAACCTGTAGCTGCGTTAATTATTCAGCATCAACTAATTAAGTTCACCATTTGCTTTTAACTCACGAACTATTGTTCCTTTATGAACGTTTTCCATAGCATGCATGTTGAGTGGGTGTATACGAAAGATAATTGGATGATAGACTCATTATGGTTGAGCTTCTACTTAATAATGACATGCAACAAGCAGTTGAATTCCTCTGAGTTTGGGCATTGCCCTTTTTGTTTTCTCTTTCAAGTTATTGTTTCTTGTCATTATCCACAGTCTTTAGAATGTAAGAGAGCATTGGTTGGTTTGATTGATTTTTAGTACCCCAAATTTCTGGACCTTCAGTTAGTATCCTCGGACATAAATGGCTTCTGGTGATAAAGGCATGCATTTTTGTGTTTCATACTTCTATATATGAAAATTCAACAGTTCTGTGAAGATGCATCTGTTTAGTGTCATTTCTTACTGTCATTTAATATTACAAAGGTGGTTGTCTATGGGGGCGCAATCAGGGAAAAGCCATCTAGTGAGGAAGAAGCACGCCAATTCATGAAAGGTTTGGTCTAAATTCTTACATTTCTACTCCTGTTGTTTCATTGTTTCACTGCATAAGTTTTTACGAACATGGAGTGCAGATTATTCTGGAGGCCATGCTGCAACTGTGGGGTCAGTTCTTGTCACAAACTTAAAAACTGGTTTGCGAAAAGGAGGATGGGACCAAGTGGAGGTATTTTCTGTTGTTAGTATAATGCAGAGGACACAGTTTCATGACAGATTTTTGACATTCCAAATTCAAGCCCCATCTTTTCATACAAAAAAATTAATGTTTTTTATTATTTGTGATATTAAGAAGAAGGTCCTTTCAGTATAATCCTACTGGATGAAAGTCACACTTAAACAATTTTCTACCATCTATTTCTTTGAAATGGAATTTCTGGCATTGATAGCTGAATTGTAATGCTTGCAGATCTATTTTCATGAGATACCAGATGAAGTTATTGAGAAGTTGGTAAGATATCATTTAACGACAAGAATTACTTTCACGTATTGGACGAATGGTATGTTTTTAACATTCGTTCCCACTCAGGTCGCAGAGGGAATTTCTCTCAGAGCCGCTGGAGGGCTTATAATTGAGCATCCTCTGATCTTACCATATGTTAAAGAAGTGGTTAGTCTTCTGATCTTTGATAAAACATATAGCAATGAATAGTGTAATAAGAACACAGAAGAAACAATCTAAAGTTAAGAGTAGGAACAGACTGAGTAGATGTAAGGTATGAAACTTGTTATCCATGCTGTTTTCCAAAACAAACCGGTTGAATAAATGACCGTGTTGTGGTTCGGAACAAAATCCTGATCCGGGTCTTAATCGAACTTTGCCTTCTCTGACTCGTTGAGTGATACTAGTATTTTATGTAGTTTTGCACCGATTTTTTCTGCTTATAAATGATTAGGTTACAGATATTGAGAAGATAGTAGTTGAAAGCTTCCAATGTTCATGAATCCTTCTACTGCTTAGGTCGAAGTAAATCACTTTTTCTGAGTGATGTGTCCTTGTACAGGTTGGGACAACTGATAGTGTGATGGGACTCCCCAAAGCTCTAACCCAGAAACTTATGGAGGAGGCTCTGTAGGTGTTCGTCAGCTAAAATTTCTTAATCTATTCATGTTGGTTTAACTCGATGAACACATTTGTTCCTCCTTTAGTTTCATTTTGCCGGACTTGAATCGCTCTTTTGCTACTGTTGCTCAAACACTTGAAAAAACACTCATCCCTTTTCATTTCTCTAAGAGAGGAGAATTTAATTATACTCGGCAATGATTGGGCCCAAGGCATATGACACGAGCCTGTGCCTAATTGGGCTTGGGTGGCCCAAAGTTTGATTCAGCCCTATTTTTTATTTTTTAAATTAAAAAATAGAAAATGATATCATTTTTCTATAACTTTACAACTTTGGGCTAGGTTGGACTTGAACGGTTTAAAATTGAGTTCAGTTTGAAACTCGATCAAATTGGGTTGGGCTTAACTGTAATATTTAAATTTATTTGTGATTTTTAAAATTAAAAATGTTATTTTATTCAAATGAACATTTTTTTATAACGTTCAAGTTTTGGGCTAGGTTGAACTTGAACAGTTCGAGATTGCGGTTAAGTTTAGATCTAAACTCGATCAAATTGGGTAGATCTTGATTGTCATTAGGGATGGTAATAAGTTGGGTCAGGTCTGGGGCTGCCTAGGCCTGAGTTGACTGGATCCTGTCTCGGTTGCTTTTGTTCTAGCTCGGGCTTACTACCTCAAGCCTAACCACTTTTGTTGGGGCTTGAGTCTTCTTTGAAAAAATCGTGCCTAAGGTTCAACTTAGGCCCGATCAATAATCCGTTGACTTCGAGCTAGACAATTGATACGCCAGGTGTGGGTTGCAACAAGTCTTCAATGCAATCATTTAAACCATTGAGTTTGTATTTGGTGGAGACATTAAATTTTGCTTTATAAATAATTTAGGTTACACGTGAAAAATGGTTAATATATGAATGATGGTTCAGCCGGATTTTGCTGGACCAGAATATCATCGTCTTGCTTCATGATTGCGCGTGGTCTGGATTATCCAACACCTGCAAAATAAACAAAGGCACGCCGGAGGTTGTTTCTCGGGTGGCCCCTCCGACGCTCAAGTTAGTATTTTCGAGGTTTAGGTGGCTGGGAATATTGAATAACAGCTAAGGTTACAGTCTCATACCTTAATCCGATTGGAATAGTACCTTATATATGTTGTGAATGCTAGGTTTACGTAGATCATTGTGTTTGCATGGGAGTCTAGCAACTGATGGGCCGAACGGGCCATAAACAGGTGTAGATAGATCTGGGCCTAGCACAACCGACCCAACTAAATGATGTACTAAAAAAATAGCTATTGAAGAAAAGTGTTGGACATTAGACAATTACCTTTTATCCAAGTAATCGATTGAAGAACAATCTCCGTATTGTGCACGTGGGGCACTGAGTAAGCAATCAAAGAGGTCCATTACGTATTTATGACAATTTCATTGTTTATTATAAAATAAATATCTCCATTAATAAATTTTTTTAGATATATATATTCTATAAATCTCTATCATATAATTTCAAACAAATTAATCATTTATTATGATTATCTTAAATTATTAATTTAGAGTTAAGTTAAATTATCATATCTAATGTTTTCGAAGCCAGACTAAAAGTTAAACAAGTAAGACAACATGTTTAAGGTTTAAAAGGTTTAATCGATATTAAACTGTCGTAAAATTGTCTAAAGATTAAAAAAAATTAAAGAAATTAAAATATGATTAAAAGATATTGTTTTTATCCGACGGAGAATTTGAAGTTTAATTTAAAAAATCATTAAATAAAAATTAATTGAATTATTTTAGTTTATATAAATTTATTGATTTAAGAAAATTGACAGATTAATTAATAAACTGGTAGGTTTTTAAAAATAAAAGTTATTAAAATAAATCGAAATGAAAAATTAAAAAACGAACTGAAAAATTAGAGTGTTCAAATTAGTTGGATTTTTTAACCATTGATTGTATATTCTGAGATGTTTGACAAATAACTTATCTGTTGTTTTTCAACTTATCGACTAAAAGTTAGCTTTTTGACCATCTTAAAAAGTTAGCTTTTGAATGTGTTTGATGAATGAATTATTGGTTAGCTTATTTAACCCCAATAAGCTGATTTCTAAAAGCTCTATAAGAGGAGCATTTGGAGTTAGCTGTTTGCTTAATGATAGTATTGCCTTCTACTTTACCCTCTACTTTTGTTCTATGCGTTTTCAAAGTTGGCTTTTTTTTAATCGTAAAATTGTGTCGTCAAGTTTGGAATAATATAATAAAGAGGTTAATTAAACTTTTTAGTCTTTATTTAATTTTATAATATTAGTTTATATTTAAAGATACTATAATATTGAGTTTTTGAATATAAAGAGTCACATCAAATTAATATTTTTAGTTAATAACTACTACATATCGAATATGTGTCACGCTATAATTATAAATATTTTTAATTTATTAAAAATAAAACTCATACATATTATATGAAAAATACTAATATGATGTAACTCGTTGTATGTATGTAAAACTCATACATATTATTATTATTATTATTTGTCAATTAAAGTTATAACTTAATTTTTGTAAAATTAAATATCTAAATATAAATTCTTATAAGAATATTTAACGAAATACTAAGAATATAATATTCATGCCCTTATGATTTTTTTTAATCATATCCTCATAAGTCATTTTACACATCACCAGCTAATACTAATAACTATTTTTACTAAATATCTTTAATAAACAACTAATGTTATCCGCTAGTCAAATCAACTGATATAATCTGCTATCAACTAATCGCTGATAGAATCAACTAATAGCTAATGCAATCTGCTATTTATCTAACAGGGCCAAAATACCTTATTCCCAAGAATTTTCTTCTTCTTTACATATGTAAGAATTGGGCACAACTAGCTAGTATAATGTGGTGTCTAGGAGTATCCATAGATTCAATTTTAAATTTTCAAGAGTGTTGTTTTGTATTCACTCTATATTTATAAGATTTGGTTAATGTACCAATGTCTTAAAAATCGAACTGGAAGTTAAACTAGATAATTAATTATTATTAAATTAATTTAATTAACAATTATATATAACAGATTTTATTAAAACTAATAACCTTAATTTAACTGAGATAATCTCACTTAATTCTCATCAAATTAATTTTAACAAAAAAGTAACTTAACCACAGTTTTAACTTAAGCTTTGGATCTTCTTCTTCCTAATTTGTCGCTGACGGACCAAACCTCACCAGTCTTTGATCACTCTGCCGTGGAACATTCTGATTCTGGTATGGATCCCGATTACCTTAGGTGGTAAAAGCAGGAGAATTTGCCTGAGCCGCTTGGAAAGTGAGTTGTACTTGATCTTAGTGGTCTTATAATGTCAAATGCAACATTTCACGATTTGATCCTATCCAAATGCGAGCTAAACTCAAGACCCAAAGAAAAACAATCGAATAAGCTTCGAAGTTTCCCCACTGCACTCTTTGCTAACAAAAATCTACTTCCAGAAGTATCAGTCCCTCGCATCCTATTGAGAATCTCCTCGTCCTCTCCTTCCTCAACCCATCCGACATCGCCAACTTTGCTTGCACTTCCCTTTGCCAAAACGAGACCAACAAGCTTTGGTACGCTTTCTGTGACAATAATAGTGTTACGATCTTTCTTGTTCAAGGATATTGATGTTTAATGGTAGTCTGATTACAATTTATTTTAATATCTAACGCATGAGTTCCGAAACATTCGGGCATAAGGTTAGACAAATATAACAACACTATTCTCATTAAAGTATTGTTGGCGCATTAAACTAGAAAAAAGGTTACTAAGGGTGCACAATATCAACATGCACATTGCAACTTTATTATTTATAACATGAGAATGCTACACCATTAAATTAAGGGCTTGGGATATGTTTCATGCATTAAAAGAACACGAGAACAGTAATCTTTATCCTATCGGCACTAACTGCTCATGGCTTGTGTGCGAATAAGAAACATGTGCATGTTTCTCAAGTAGAATAGAACGAGTTTAGATTTTCTGTCCAATATTATGGTGTCTTATTGTGTTCAATAAATTTCAGTCATTTATTAACGTGAGTTCCGCATGAGCCCCGCGTAAGTCTCGCAGAATAAATGACTGAGATTCCATAAGACATAATAAGACAGAGTAATATTGAACAGAGGATTTGGACTCGAATAGAACATATCAACTACATATGAAACCGGAAAACAACTATTCTACTCCACCACGAATGAAAGGGCATGAAATTCTATGGTTTCATTAGCCTGTTTCAATCTTATTTTTAGCTTAATATAATATAATGTACATAAAACGACATGAAAATAAGGTTGAAATAGACTCATAGGTACAAAAGATCTTAACCGTATATCATCTGAATTATAAGTTGGTTATTTTATCAAAATAGTCAACAAATTCAAAATAAAAAAATTTCTCTAATAATTTGAATTAAGGTTTAATTAATTTCTAGATTAAATTTAAAAGATTAAAATCTATTTTTTGAATTTTTTAAAAATTAAAAAATTTAAACTAAAATATTCTTCATTGACTTGGTTCCAAATTAGACCCACCAAAATGTCAAATCTACTATTGGGCATAATCTTGACGAAATGTTTTGGTACGAAAGTACCGTCATATTAGGAGACCACCAATTATAGGTGGTGTTGCGTAGGTCCACTAGTATCATTAGATATAATACATCCATTCCATTTCTTTATACTTTCTTTTGTCTTCTCATGCGCATTATTGGATTTGAATCATACGAATTTTGCTAGTCACATTGAGTTTCCCTTTGGACCTGCACCTCTTTGGTTGGGCCTGGTTTTGAATAAGGAGTTTAGGTCTTCAGTTCTAATTATTCTATTCTAATTCTATTTTTAAAATGATGTAAATATCTATAATTTGTGACAAAAATATGGTTAAAACAAAATAATTAGTACAAAAGATTTAATACCCTGAACAAGGTTTTCCATACAAAGATGGTATTTAAATTAGCTGGAGCTGGAGTTGATATAATAATATACTAATTTGTTATTTTATAATATAGTTAAAATTATCATAAAAAGAAAAAATAATCAATATATATATATAATTTTATGATGTCTTTTGCTTTAAAAGTTAGATATTATATATAATTAAACTAATTCAATTTTTGAATTTTTTAAAAATTACAAAATTTAAGTTAAAATAACACTGCGAGAGACGATATTCGGTCATAGCAAGTGCGAATGCCCCCATCCGCCACCTTCGCCACTACCGCTGTCGGCCCCAACTATTGGACCCCAAATCTTTTTGTAAGCTAAGGCTATTAAACGAAAATTTTGATGATTATTCATGAATAAATAATTAGGAATTTATGAAATTTACAAGAAATGGAAAATATGGTTTAGATACAAGATGAACTAGATGTGGAAAATATTGAAGTTAAATTTGATTATGATTTGAAGATTGGAGACATAGAAGAAGGTTTGGTGTGCTTT
>JANZLH020000015.1:1005462-1015919 GCA_026770325.2 Erythroxylum fimbriatum | reverse complement strand
TTTCATTGAATAATACCTGAAATAATTTCTTAACTAATTCTAGATATTTTATTATTATCAAAACATAAAGGAATTTATTTTGTCAACCACCATTGGTCCAACAGTAACAAATCGAGCTCTAATCTAATGGTTTCTCACTACAAGAAAAGTAGGAATTATCTCTCTCTCCCATCTGATGAGTTTGTCTTCTTTCTTGCTTTTTTTTTCTTCGGTTTCTTTATTACTCTTTCTTGGTGGGTTTTTGATTATCATATATAGTATTGATTTATGTGTTGAAGAAAGCCCATAAGATCCAGTATAGGGAAGTTCTCTGAATACTCGACTGAATCCTGGTTAGTGCATCTTCAATCTTTCTTTAAGCTCTCCTCATCTCTATGTTAGTTTATAGGCATTTCTTTGATCTGGAATTTCGCTTCTTGTATATTTCTTATAAGTCTATTAAGGCTATAAAAGATATTTCTTAATGCAATATTCCAACGAGGCATTTTGCCTGATTTGTTTTGAGGGAAATGTATAATCGTTAGGTACTTTCTGTTTGGTGGCTTTAGTTTCAATTGCGCTTCAGGAGAATCGGAGCTATAGAACCGTTAAGCAAACAATGAACAGACTAGAGGAGGCCTCTTATCTTATAGAGGCTCCGAGAGAAAGATGTTGAAAAGATGGTTGGTTGTGCTAAAAAAGGTTGAGAAATTTGTGACTAATTTTGCTGAAGATAAAAGGAAGAGTCTTGAATAACACCCCGTCAACGATGATGGGGACTTAAAAAAAAACTAATTTTATTTACCGACAGCTGTTTTATTCCGTCGATAAAATGATCGATATTTACCGATGGATTCCGTCGAATATTTAGATCTGTTGGTAAATTTACCGACAACTGTTTTAACGACGTCGTTGGCTGTCGGTAATTTTCGTCGCTATTTTCATTACCGACGGAATTCAAATATTTTCCGTCGGTAATTTTCGTCGCTAAATGCTCTATTTCTTGTAGTGTTTGCCTATAGTGATGCCGACCGAGCAAGTTCCATTGATGACCGAAAATCAACATCTGGTTATTGCATATTTTTTGGGTCAAATCTCATTGCTTGGGGCTCTCGCAAACGACGATCTATTGCTCGCTCTTCAACTGAAGCAGAGTATTGTGCTTTAGATAGAGTTTATCATTATCTATTGTTTGTATTCACTCTTATATGGTACTTGTACCCGTATCTTGTACATACTTATTTATACTCCACATGGTTAATGTAAAGTAGTATCCGGGTTACCATTACAATATTACTGTCGTGTCTCCACTCACCACCACTTAGCTTTGCATCTAAATCTTAAAAAAGAAAAAAAAAAAAAGCAATAAGCGTTTTACATACGACATTTGATTATATTATTTTTCTTTTCATCTTACTATTGTTTAAACTTGTAGTCTTTAATATTTGTAGAATCTAATGCTCCATTAGAATACAAGTCCTGGTATAAAATGTGATACGCTACTTGGTACACATTTATTATGGGGTTTTCTTTAAATCATATAATGACTTGCACTATTCAGTATGGTTTTAATAACTTTAAAAAATGAAACATGAAAAAGGTTGAAATTAAATATAAAAGGGATGGCATGAATTAGAAAATTTGCCATAAGATGAGTGATATTTGCTATGCGATTGTCCATATTTCGTGACACAAGTCGTTTTCGTGGTCTAAAATCCCATTTTGGACAATCCATATTCTGAAGTTTGAAGAATTAGGGCACATTATTCGCAAAAGTAGCATTTCATTCA
Source organism: Erythroxylum fimbriatum (assembly GCA_026770325.2). Classification (NCBI taxonomy): domain Eukaryota; kingdom Viridiplantae; phylum Streptophyta; class Magnoliopsida; order Malpighiales; family Erythroxylaceae; genus Erythroxylum; species Erythroxylum fimbriatum. Next base: position 1,014,150 of record JANZLH020000015.1, on the reverse strand, counting down.
TACTTGTTTGTTCAGATTCAGAATATTAAACTAAAAACCAAGAAGGGTGTATGTTTCATATAATATGGTAAAGCTGTGTATGAATGTGAATTTGTAGCCTCGATGAGAAGAACAATGCGAAGCATCGATGTAAGATGTAATCTAGGCGACCCAGATCAGGTTCAAGAATGAAAACATGCCAGGTTTCTTAGTTCTCAACGAAATTGCCAGCCCTTTATAATCATTAATTCGATGTACAACGTAGTACCAAACCAGCTGTCGCCGACTTGGGGAGAAATTGTCCGATTTTGGGGCGTTTTGCTTTTGCAGTTGGTAAAGTTTTTAATAAAATATATATAATTGTGGGGTAAGAATCATTGTGGAAGAGTGAGTCAGATTATAATACCTGTGACCCACCAAAGTGACCTGAAAAGGAAGCAGAAATGGGTGAAGTAAAGTGTGGACTTAAGGGCAACGCTCTTTGCAATTTGGTCCACGAGCTTCTGATCCTATTATATAAGAAGAAGTTAAGAGGTGTACTCTTCTTCCGAATAGAAAAGAATTGTGAGGATCCTTTTATTCTTATTAAGTTTTTTTATTATTAAACTTTTTCTTTCGCAACACTTTAATTTTCGAAACACGTAAAGCGTTATTTGAAATAAGAAATACAGTATATGTTTGATGACTTAGGCGACCGCAAGAGAAATCCAAATCAAGTTTTATTTACATTTCATTTGATCGTCATCTAGACTTGGACGAAGGTGGAGAGAAGAATCAACGAGTCCCTCAAGGAAGTGAACTGAACCCCTCCTTTGAAGTTTTGACTTTGACCCAGCACACTGAGTGAAGACTGATGGGAGCAGAAGAAAAGTCTTTGCTTTCCCCACACCTTCCTTTTCATCTTCAAAGCTGGCTGCTTCTTGTTTCGTAGATCATATATAAAAACCCCACACTTGGCCTTCTCTTTACAAGTTCCAACCCGCACAAACTTCTGTTTCCTTTTACCAAGTTAAGGAAAGGCATCACCTTTTAATCAACATCTCTCTCTTCCCAAGTCTCTTAGGTATGTTTTTGTTGTTCAATTTGTACAAGTTTGTAGGTTATGTTTAGTTTGGTGGTTGCTGTGCTTGGTTTTCTTTTCCTTTATCAGTGTTTGGGATTTTCCTGGTGGGTTATGCCTGGTTTTGGTTAAAGAATGAAACTTTGATTTTGGGTTTGCTCTTGTTTTACTTTTTCTTCAACACTTTCCACGGTCTTGTTGAATTCTGCTAGAGTTCTTGGTAATCAATAGAGGTGATTTTGGAGGACCAAGTCTTTTGGGCTTAGAAGCTGATTCCAAATGTTTATTGCTTTTACTTCAATTGATTATTCGTGTTCGACTGGATCCATTGCTTCATTGGTCGTTTGTGTGATCTAAACCTTAGATATTTAAGAATACTGATTCTGAGGTCGATCTTTGACTAAATTGACAATTCTTCCCGAGTTAGCATAATATTTTAAACTTATAAGTTTAGTACGTTTTCTCGTGTTCTCCCATTCTCAGAAGATATATATGTGATTTTTACCAAGACTTCTATTCGTCCTCCTTATTTGGCATCTGTTTGTTTTTGCCTGTGCACGACTTGGATAGGTGCAGTGGTTCCAGAAGTGAGTTTTTCCCCTCAAATATTCTCCTGGAAGACAAATCTTATAGACGGAAGGAAGGTATCATGTGTAACTGTTCAGTATTGCTCGAATTATCTGCCGCCGATGATCTTACTGGCTTCAAAACCGAGGTTGAGGAGAAGGGTTTGGATGTTGATGAGGCAAGCTTTTGGTATGGTGGAGAAGTTGGGTCCAGAAAGATGGGTTTCCAGGAGAGAACGCCCCTCATGATTGCTGCAATGTTTGCAAGTGTCAATGTTTTGAAGTATATCATCCAAACTGGGAAAGTTGATATCAACAGGGCTTGCGGCTCCAGTAAGGTGACTGCCCTTCACTGTGCTGTTGCAGGTGGTGCAAAATCTTCAGTTGAGATTGTTAAACTATTGCTGGATGCATCTGCCGATTCTAATTCCACTGATGCTAATGAAAATAAACCTGGTGATCTTCTTAACTTTTCATTCAAATCTCCATACAATTCAAGAAAGAAGTTGATAGAGTCACTGCTAAGAGGGGAAAGTTTAAGCGAAAATGATGAAGAGAAACTGGTGACAATGCCGCAGTTGATGAAAGAAGGAACCGAGAAGAAAGAATATCCTATTGATGTAAGCCTACCTGACATTAACAATGGGATATATGGTACTGACGAGTTTAGAATGTACTCTTTCAAGATCAAGCCTTGTTCAAGGGCATATTCCCATGATTGGACCGAGTGCCCATTTGTGCATCCAGGTGAGAACGCAAGGAGGAGGGACCCAAGGAAGTATCCTTACAGCTGTGTCCCTTGTCCTGAATTTCGCAAGGGTTCATGTCAGAAGGGTGATGCATGTGATTATGCACATGGTGTTTTTGAGTCATGGCTGCATCCTGCCCAGTATCGGACCAGACTTTGCAAGGATGAGACTGTATGCTCACGGAAAGTTTGTTTCTTTGCACATAAGCCTGTGGAGCTGCGCCCTGTATATGCTTCCACAGGCTCAGCAATGCCATCATCTAGTCCCTCATCAGTCACTGCACAGGACATGGTGGTTTCTAGTCCATTAGCGCACGGGACATCTTTGCCGCTTCCCACTGTCTCAACGCCACCCATGTCTCCCATGGCAACAGCCTCATCCTCTTCCAAAAGTAGTGGCATGTGGCCAAATAATCTTAACTTGTCTCTACCTGCATTGCAGCTCCCTGGAAGTAGGCTAAAAACTGCATTATGTGCCCGGGATTTGGATATGGAAATGGAATTGCTCGGCCTAGAAAATCAAGTTAACCAGTTGCATCAACAGCGGTTGATGGATGAGTTTTCTGGTCTCTCTTCACAATCCTGTTGGAACAAAGATTTTGATAGGATTGGAGATTTGAAACCTACTAACCTTGATGATGTGTTTGGATCTCTTGATCCCTCTTTGTTGTCTCCTCTACAGAATATGCAACTACGTGCTACTCCAACGCAGTTGACATCTCCAAATGGACTTCAGATCCGCCAAAACTTGAACAAACTACGCTCAAGTTATACATCCAATCTCTCATCCTCACCCGTGAGGAAACCTACCTCATATGGCTTTGATTCTTCAGCTGCAGTGGCAGCAGCTGTTATGAACTCAAGATCTTCTGCCTTCACCAAGCGGAGCCAGAGTTTTATTGATCGCGGAACTGTAACTAATCGTCGTGGCCTTACAGCTGCTGCAACTCCTGTATCCATGATGTCCTCTAATCTGTCAGATTGGAGCTCCCCTGATGGAAAGTTGAATTGGGGCATTCAAGGCGATGAGCTGAACAAGCTGAAGAGGTCATCTTCATTTGGGGTTAGAAGCTCCAACAATTTTGCAACAAGAGCAGTTGAGTTGATGCCATCAAACATTGATGAGCCTGATGTGTCTTGGGTTAATTCGTTAGTAAAAGATGTTCCAGCTGCTGGAAATTTTGGTGCAGAGAAGCAGTACAATATTGTTAAAGGGGTTAGTGAATCTGTTTCTTCATGGATGGAGCCGTTGTATGTAGAGCAGGAGCAGATTGTAGCATAAGCAACATCTCCAAGATCCCATTAATGCTGGAAGATTTTTAACTCTTGGAATTGTTATAAGCGTATGATATTTGTATTTGAGTTGCGGAGAAGAAAGAAACTTAGTAGCAGAAGCCAGAAGGCAAAGAGGCTAAGAACAGGAAGTCTGCGCAAATGATTAGCCTAGCGAAAAACAGGTTGACGACTAGTTGAAAAACGAAAGGAGAAGATTTTTTGAATTATTTTACATTCTTTCATATTTCTGTATCATCCCCTTCTCTGGGATTGAACTTTCTATTTCTGGGGGAGATTAAGATTCAAGAACAGTGATGTCTTGGCTTAAGTCTAGCTTCATGTTGTATTCTTTTGACAGTACATTGTAACTTTATAATGGAAGTAAATCTTGAAAACATTATATGATCTAGATGTGCTTCTTTCTCTTTCTTGAGTTATTTCAATTCACGTTCTTTCAGATTTGTGATACAATTCGGGGACTTAGTATATGTCAAGAACAGCAAGAGTTCTCTGGGGCTAATGCAATCTCTCATCAATGATTGGTTGGTGCTCCAATCTCTCTTCAATGGTTAAGCATAGATGAGCAAATTTATACTTCAAACTGTCGATCAAAATGATTCATGTTATGGGATATCTTGGCCTCTGTGGCGTTTGAATTTTCTACTGCTTCGAGGTGTAAGATGACAAACAATACTTAAAAGAGGAGAGTTCCAAGTTGTACGTGTTCCAAGTCAAGCATTTGACGTTTTTGATGAACTTCCAAATATTAAACTCTAAGAATTGCCATAACTGGGAAAGGAAGCCCCTGCCTTTTCACAGAGATTTATGTTGAATTAGCATAATGGAATTACTCAACATGTACGAGGGTAGTCGTGGTTGAGCTTGTATCGGTTTTCTCTTTTATACATTTGATATCATCTATGAATCTGCAGATCTTCTAGAGGCTACACATGAATTTGACCAGATGGATAGAAACAAGAAGAATCATTGATTCTTTTATGAAGACTACATTAACTCCAAAGTAAATATAATGCTTCTTAATTTTTTTTCATCAATCCAAAGCGCAAAATGATGAAATGGGTCCAATGATTTTGGGACATTCCTGGAAAAATCTTGAAAAGCATGAGCTGTGAGCAGTGTCAAATTGATCTTGAAAAGCATGAGCTGTGAGCAGTGTCATATTGCCAATAGCCGCCCACGAGTCTAATTCACAGCCAGACAAATCAAGAAGCCTTGTGGAAGAAGATTCTTCTACGATTCACATTTACTGATGGATATTGCATCCCACCACCATCCGCATAAAAATGGTAGTGATGGATAATTATGGACTTCCTTTTTGACTTGGGATGCCAACATATTGATGTGGAAATTTGGTGTGTTTGTTCCTCGTTATTGCTATTCCTTGTCCTCCAATAGAACAGAAGAATCTAAGAAGTCAGATAAAGTTGATGGCAAAAGGAAAGCAGGTGGAGACAGCATTTTTTTCACACATCAAATTAAATAAATATCCAGTGAAATGGATTCTTCACCCTGCTTTCATGGGAGCCCAAAACCGAAGTTTACCAAACAATAACTGGACCATTGTGAAAACCCATTAAGCTTATCCAAGAACATGACGGCTTCATGGTATCTAACCCAAAAACAAATATAGTTAATTGATTAGGTGGGAATGATCAGAAAATTTAAACCGATGCGTTGCGACCCGTGCTACCTTCTCAACAACTGATGGCGCTCCAAGGTAGTTCCTTTCTTCCGAGTATCCTTGTTTGTTTTTCGTCGAATTTACTTGCGGAAAAGTTTGGCCCTCTATTTATCTTTAACAAAGGGGCGAAATATTCCTCGGAAACAGTTCACTAAATCTACCCGCAAATTTTCTCGTCTCATGTTAACAATTTCAACAAAAATATCGACTTTCCCACCTTTTAGATGGTATTTAGAACAATATTGCAGTTCGATTCTGATCAACACAATCACAATGCTGTCTTTTTGGCTTTAGAAAAAGAATCTGTGGGACTCAACTCCTGAACTGCCATTATTCTTATCAGGGTTCTCAACCAGAGGTCACTGGCAGCCGAAATTTGTTAACTTGGAGATAAGATGTCTCCCTGGTAATGTTCCCTTCTTTTTTTACGATGTCACAGCTTTTCTGATTCATCTTTTTTGTTGCATTGCAATGTGAAAAAGAAATTGTTGTATTTCTTTGCCAAAAGTTTTGTTATGCCTTTGTGATGAACATAGTCTTTGGTAAGAATTGTGGATATGTGCAGGCCTGAATTTGGGGAGGCTACAGATATCAAGAGCTAGGTATACTTCTAAAAGTAAAATTAGTTGTACCATCATGCCTCTGGACAAACCCTCCTCTAATCGTCATGAGCATAAGAAGAATTTGCCTTTGGTTAAGATGTGTGGAATTTCATCAGTTAGAGACGCAGCTATGGCAGCAGAAGCTGGAGCAAATTTTGTTGGTATGGTTCTTTGGCCCAAGTCCAAACGTTCTATTTCAATTTCAGTTGCAAAGGAGATTTCAAGAGTTGCTAGAGAACATGGAGCAGAGCCCGTGGGAGTCTTTGTGGATGATGATGCAGACACAATTCTTAGGGCTGCCAATGCAGCGGACCTTGACTTTGTGCAGGCAAGTGTCTGATTTTTGACTACGTACATTTGGAGCATCTTTTTCCCCCCCTCTTGTGTTTTAGTTATTTAAATGCTCCTTTTCATACAGCTTCATGGAAGTGGTTCTCAAGCAGCTTTAAAAGATTTACAAGAAAGGAAAATTATATATGTTCTTCAGGCAAATGAAGATGGTGTCCTTTTAAATCAAATTTCAGAAGAAGATTGCTCTTTGGTTGATTGGATTCTTGTAGATAGTGCTAAAGGTGGCAGGTAAGGGAAGATCTTTCCTTGTTCTTTCCAAAATATATTTTGTATTTGTGCATTCATAAATGAAGCAAATATTACGTCTATTTTTACACTAGACACGCAATTGTTCAGTCCTGTGTTATGCAATTCATAATTTGCAGATGCTGGCAAGCATGAGTAGTAATTCTCAAATGACTTCTGGATTGGAAACTGTTTAGCTTATTTTGCACCATTTTGCAGACTTTATGTATGCACCTAAGTAGGAACTGTATGAAAGCTGTCAGGAGTTTTCGGAGATTCCTTGTTCTTGCAAAAAGGACAGCATTATCTGTTTGATTTAGTTTACGCCAAAATAATTGTTCTCAATGGTGGTTTGCCTGCTTAAATATTGAATTGTTTATTGCTTCTTTTACTATCATCTTCGAAATGGATTTTGTCACTGTTTTCTGGTGATTTATCGTCTGACCCTATTTGCAGTGGGAAAGGATTTAACTGGATGCAGTTCAAATTACCACCAATCAAAAGCAAACATGGGTGGCTCTTGGCAGGAGGAGTCAATCCTGATAATGTTTGCGAAGCATTGGCTATACTAAAACCTGATGGCATTGACGTAAGTAGTGGCATCTGTGCTGCAGATGGAATCAATAAAGATCAATCAAGAGTATCTTCCTTAATGAGCGCCGTGCATTCTGTGTCTTGTTGATTGGTCATGAGGAAAGGAAACAACCCACAAGAGACCATCTGGAAGCATAAGGCCCAAAGATTTGCATGTAGCATAGCTGATCTCCGTTTTGATATCTGAATTCCAGAAACATGGTCACATTGCATGCTCATTAATTTTCTGTTGAGTTCCTACATGTAAGAGACGTGTAATTACACAGGGCCATCTTATCCAGCGGACAGTAGCAAAATGCTGGACGTGTAATCAAGGAGTACTCCACGCTTGTGGTTTGTTCTCCACTAATCTGCTAGGAAAAAGCGTGACTACAATAGGTGGATAACTCAAGCAATAATTAGCAGGAACAGCTTTTCACTCTTGAATCTAGTTCAAAGAGCTAGACCAGATGTTTTCGTTTGATCAAAATGTTCCGAAAGATGAGTAGACGCTTGAGGTTCATAGTGTGCCAATGGGATCGCTGCAAGCCTTGTGCTTTGGAGAATATGTATATATTCTTTCTTTATAGCATGTTGCACCAGAATTTCGGTGTCGGTGACAAGTAAAAGGTCCTAACCCTTGACCTAAATTTGATTTTATTCCAAAAATTATCTGATATAATAATGGTCCTTACATTTCGTATTAATAATAATATCATTATATTCTTAGTTATGTTTAAATTTGTTATCTTTAAAATTTTCATTCTGCACCGTTAATTGCTCTGTTTAATTTTGAATTTTAAAATTTTTAGATCTAATTTAAAATCAATTTAAATTAGTTAAATATAATATAATTAATTGAATCAAATTAAATTAATTGACGAATCATAATTAATTGAATTTAAAATTTTTATTAAATATGACCAACCAGAAGTAAATTTAATGTCGAACGTATTAAAATTAATTTATGAATATCAAATTAGGTGGAATTAATTTACAAATCTTTAATTTAATTTCACTATTTTATTATTTTTAATTTCTAAAAATAAAGATCTACAATTTTATCTATAAGCGCAATAAAATTATTATTAATCAAGATTTATACCAAATATATTATATTTTAGTAAATGTAAAAATGTAATTTTGTTTATACAAAATAAATAAAAAGTTAAAAAGGAATAAGAGATAAAAATGTAAATAAAATACGAAATTTGGCGTCTTGAGGGATATTCTACCCTCAACCTCACAGCATCACATTTCTCTGGTTCATTTCTACAATAACTGTAACATTCATAGCAGAATCCCTCCTTTTATCTTTCTACTTCGGTACCGAAGCCTCCAGATTAGCAGAAGCAGGGATGGGCACGCTTGGCAGGGCAATATACACCGTTGGATTTTGGATTCGTGAGACCCGCCAAGCCATTGATCGTCTCGGTTGCCGACTCCAGGGCAACTACTACTTTCAAGAGCAATGTAAAGCTCTCATTTTTCATAAACCCTAGATCCCAATCTCGTTAACCTTCCCGTATTTTGTTTAATTGGAGCTGTTCGTTTATCTTTACTCTGTTAGATCAGCTGTGTTTTTTTTCGTGCTTGTATGTAATTTT
>JANZLH020000015.1:983770-1005362 GCA_026770325.2 Erythroxylum fimbriatum | reverse complement strand
AAATATAGTAAATACTAGTGAATTTATTATTATTAATATCCTTATAAATTATATCCAAATATATGATAAGTTTTTTTTAGTGTTTCAGCCTTTCAGGTTCAGGTTTAAACCTAGAATCGCAAGTTAGAAACCTGAACCTGATTTTTCAGGTTCGGTTCGAACCGAACCTAAACTAAGGTTCGGTTAACCTTGTTTACATATTCAGTTCATGTAGTTCAGGTCCGGTTCGCGAGTTCGCGGGTTTTCTTGAACACCCTAGCTCTAATATTACTGAGCTCTTATAAGCATTTATAAGAGGAGGTGAAACTAAACCTTAAATAAATGATCATCTTTAAGTTTAAGGTTTAATTTTTAATTCAAAATCTATTTTGAATCAAATATTAAAATTTGGTTTGTGTTAATTTTAAATTAGATTCAAACCCTTTTATCATCTTAATGAGATATAACTAATGCTTTAAAATCGGATCAGGTTTAAGATTTAAGGTTTAAAAGTTTTAATATTAGATCGTCATAAAATCAATTAAAAATTAAATAAATTTTAAAATATAAAAATTGACTGATTAATTAATAAATTTTAATAATAACAGTTATTAAAATAAATTGAACTGAAAAATTAAAAATTAAATTAAAAAATTAAATGATTGAATTGAATTTGAGAAGAACGATAGAAAGGGAAGCAATTCACTGAGAGGTGTGATTCAAGCATACAATCATGATCTCCCGAAGTGATGATAAATAATTAGAAACACACAACTTTGTGGTAGCATTCTTCCATGCAAAAAGATTTTGCACGATCTGATTAATGTAATTAGTACCATGAACTAAGTGTAAACACCTATGGTTAGTGGGGGAGGGGTCTAGTGCATGAGGTGGTAGGTATACTATCACCAACATTTCGCTATCGACGAAGAAGAAATGCATAACCCTTTTGAACCTCCATTAAAAGATAACCAGTTCTTCACAATAACAACGACTAGCTGCTATTTTAGCCAAGACAACTCGCATCAACTCAGACCTCAGCAATGGCAACGTTAGGTTGATGTCTTCTTCTGTCGTGCAATAAGAGGAAAAAAGAAGGGGGTATCTGTTTGATTTAGGTATGAAACTACTTTTTATGATCATAACAAAACATCCCAGTAGCTCCAATCTTGGAATGACCACAAACACACGCAACCAAAGTGATGAAGTGTGTGTGTGTGTGTTCGATTCTTAGTGGAAGATGAGGTGTGTCTGAATTGGGTCCGAGAGTGCAGGAGGGGTTACTGTGAAATGGACCCGTTATGGTTTGGATGTGTTAAGAGGGAATAGTAACAGCTCGACAAAACACAAGGACATTCGGCAAAACTAGACGTGGATAAGATTGAGAAGCCATGCAAATAGCTGTAGCTGTTGGTTATTATCTAAAGAAAGTTTCTTGCTTTTTATTTTTTTTGGGTGCTCGAGGTAAGAAACAAATAAATAAGCTAACGCCTTAAAAAGGTGATGGACCGCTCATCATTCCGAAGTAACGATCACAATCTTGGAGGTGGATTGGCCTATAAGGCTAAACGCTGACCACTCGACGATCCGATCTTAGCTAAGAAATCTGCACATTGGTTGTCTTGGCGAAGGATATAAGAAAGAACACAAGATCAGTCATGAGCAAGCAAACTACGGATGTCGCTGATAAGGCTAAAATAAGGGTGAGTAAGCGAACATGAATTATTTATCAAATGGACTGCCTCCATTTGGAACAGAAAGTTTCTTGCTTTGATTGACATCAACTTTATGCTTAAATACAGCTCGGTATCGGATTGAGTTCTGAAATAAATTGTACCGGTATCGGTCAGTACCGGGTACCGTTTCGGATAATTTTTAAAATTTATAAAATGGTCCCTACAATTTTTAAAATTTGCAAAATAATTCATTAGTATATTATACAATTGTACTGCTGTATACTTTACTAGTTTATTGTTTACATCAACCATGTTTTCAAATCTTAATAATAAATAATAATGACAATTCATATGAAATAATAATAATTTTTTAAATATTTCACATATAAATAATAACTACAATTAATATAAACAAAGACAATCATCATCATACAATTATAAAATTAAGAACAATATAAAGTATTAAAAAATTACAATAATAAAATTTCATCATTTTAATAAATAATATTACATCAAAAGATTCAAAACATCCGATATTACATTAAAAGATTCAAAACATTCAATTTCACACAATCACAAAACATACATTAACAACTTCCATTTTAATCATCAACAACAATTTCATTTTATTATAAAACCAATATTTAATTTGATAAAAATCACATGAGAGTACAAAAATTATATATATGTTATTTATAGGATCATAATTTTTAAATTAAGAGTTACAAAATTTTCAATTTGATTCTAAAGATCTTAACTCTTAACAATAGCCCTTTTGTATTGCCAACCGAAGTACTGAACCAATGCAAGTTCAATTTTTACATTTGTTAATTTAAAAAAGATTTTTAATTATATTCTAATTTTGTGCCTTAAATTACAATTTTTTCTGGTCAACTTTTAAGGTAAACATGTTTATAAATTTATGCCTTTAATTTATAATTTGCAACTTCATATAATCAAACCAAATTGTAAACCAAACATCCATAAACCAAAACAACACAAATGACATTTATTTCAGATCATATTTCCAATTCCAAATCTCCAACCAAATAATTTCACACACAATATATCATCCAACCAACACCATGCATCATCCATGAACCAACCAAAATTTCAAAACCCAGATCACGCAGCAAGCCAACAACACAAAAAACACCATCCAAGTCTCCAACACCAATCCCACCAAATCCATCAGAAATTCACAATCCAACTATCCAACACAATAAAAAATTTAATTAAACATGAAATTTTCAGAAATCAGAAAAAATTCATAAAACCAACTTCGGGTTTTGGCGGGTTTTCTGGTTTTGTCACAGGTCGGAGGGTCGACCAGTCTCTGGTGGCTTCAGATGCATCTCCGGTGGCTTCCTTGCGGTGTCCCAGTGCTGTGGCGAGGAGCGTAGAAGGTGGTGGCGTCGGGTCTGCGTGTACATGAAGGAACTACGAATCTTCAAACCGAAGGGAGAACGACCAAGGAAGGAAGACCTGGAAGAGCCGAAGAGCAAAGGAGGCGAGTGTGGAGGAGGAGGCAGGCGACGGCGACGGTGAGAAGAGCAGAGGCGGCCGACGGCAACGAGTAGGAGGCAGCACGGCACAGAGATGAGAGAAGACTGAAGAGGGAGAGGAGGAGTCGCGTTGTGAAAGTCGGGGACTCGGGGGTTAGGGATTTTTAGGGTTAAAAATTTTTCAGTTATGCATTTAAGTCCTTAGGTATTAAAAATTTTACAGTACCAACCGGTCTGAACCGGTACTGTTGGTACTGACTGAAAATCACCAGTACCAGCTGATATTTTTGGCCGGTACCAATGGTTATCTGTATCGTTCCAGTTTCTGGCCGGTATAGTATGTTCCAGCCGGTACCGACTAGAACGGTACAATATCTATATCCATGATATGCCCTCACTATAATGCTTGGTATCAATGAAATATGTATAGATTATTTGTAAAAAATAATTACGTCTAATTCTATCTGATACTTAAAATAACATCATTTTGTTTCGCTCAGGACTCTAAACTTACATCAAATTAGCCAAAATGACGTTATTTTGACTATTGAATACGATTAGACAAAGTTATTCTGGACAAAGGATTCGACCTCGAATGAAATAGGGTTATTGACATGATGGTCTTCTTCTGAATGTGAAGCAAGCGAATATACAATCAATGGAAGAATCTGTAAAGATACAGCTGGCTATAAAGCAGCCATATCCAAGCCTGGTCATGATGGTTGGTGAAGAAAAGAAGAAGAAAACTTATGTTTCTTTGGTCGCAAAAGAGTACTTATAAAGACTTTCCCGCAGGCGCTTTCAAGTGCTCGTGAAGTTGGTGTAATAATTGGCGGTTTTGATCAAAAGTGTTGCGAATATTATCAACTTTTGCAGGAACATGTTGATTTTTTTAACTTTTGGTCAAATTTACATTTTAAATTTCGTTTTAGAAATGGAGTAATTCGCGATCGTTATCTTTCATATATGCACTGAGTAAATTTTCGAATCAACGCAATAGTTTACAAATCACGCACTAGATAAGCCTGTCGTATAAGCTCGATTGAGAGAGCGTAAGTAAGGGGATTCGAACAAAGGACCTTTTGACTCTCTGTCTTCTTTCTTTACCAACTCAATCACCCCTTAGAGGTTTTTTAAATCTTAATATTTACAAATAAAATATAAATTAAATTATAACATTTTAAAATGCCTAAAGTAAATCATAATATTTTTAAAATATTCAAAACAAATCATAAATAAAAAATAAAAAATTTAAAGAAATTAATTATTCGTGACATTATTTATATATATATTTTTAACAGAAAGTAAATTTTACTATGACATAATTAATTTTTAAATTAATTAAAAAATAGACCTCGCTTGTGATGTCACGCCTGACAGACGGTTGTTCCTTGAAGCCTCTTACATTGGACCCAAGTTATATAGACACTAAGCCTAACCCAAAACACAGAAGCTCGTGTCAGGTCCAAGTCCTAGCTGAACCTTCCTGAAATCAAGCAGGCTCATTACATTGTCATTTGATCATGTTCACTTGCTCTAAACCGCCATGCCACCAGACTTCACTTACCACGATTCCATGGGCTATACCAGATTGGCACGAGATAAGAACAAGAGGTAGATAAGACCCAACATCGCAATCAACAAAAGAAGTTCTTTGGATATATATACAGTTGCACATGATTTGTTCTCTTGTTCTATCAACTTGGTATCCAGTAATTCAACGAAAATGGGTTCGCTAATGGCGGGTTGGGACTCACCAGTCGAAGACCCTAAGTCAGGTTCAAGTACTTCATCTCTCAATAACCAACGAGTTTTGTTTTGTTTTTTCTCTTTTAGTACTTGTTTCTGAAGGAGTGCAACTTCCAACTCTTGGCAGCAAAATACAAGAAGAACTGGTCGTTTACCAGAGGACAGATTGATGCTTATTGGAACCTGAAGAAGAAAAAACACGAAGAAGAAGATCATCTCAAGCCTACTTCTAGATCATCAAGCACAAGCAGTCATGCTGATGTGATGATGCACCAGAAACAAGATAACCCAGATGAGGGAAACGAGATTAGGATTCGGAGATCAGTCTCTACACCTGCGTCCAAAGCAGGAGAGGGTTTCATGGGCATGGAGGAGGAGAAACTAATGAAGAAAAAAGATGTCTGGTAATAATATCTAACATGTCAATGTTTCTGCAGACACTGGTCTGGTCCAAGGTTATTTATTTATGTACTTATATGGTGTTACTTTCGGTGATTTTATTGATCTTCAGGTGGACCAGAAGCAACTGGGCATTTCTGAACGAACCTCCGGTGAGCGAACGTTCTTCGAACACTTACGCGTCGTAGTTCCACATTGCTTCTTCCAACACCAACGCGAGCGTTAGTACTTAAGACTTGGGGTTTGGTAAATATTTATATATATATATATATATATATATGGTTTGGTTAGATATTATTTAGGCTACGTTAAAATATATTAAATATTTATTTATCTTTCACCTGCATCGTTTAAAAATCGCTTCTAGTTTGACAACCTTGTATTATTGAATTTTTTAAATAAAATTAATGAATTTAAAATATGAAAAGTGATTGTTTTCCCTTATCGAAAAATTTGAAGTTTAATTTTAAAAAATATATTATTTAATATTTTTTTAAAAAAAGTATTTATTTATTGACACAAAACAATATCACAATTTAGAGTATCTAATAAAAAAACAGGTGGCATATCTAAATTAAGCCTGTTAGGATATCTAGTGGTTAATTTAGATAATAAGTGGGCTACCGTATTTACATGCCTTGAAAGCCATTTAAACGTAAAGGATTGAAAAATATATGTTATTAGTTTGGACTCTTTCGGTATCACTTCTAACTCATTAATGTTAGTTATTGATCTATAGAACCTCTGTACCAACTGAAGACAACCTGTTTCTACCTTAACTGACGTAAAGCCAAATTGTATCAACTAAGATAAGGCTTCTTTGAATGCAATAGCTTCAGCAATAAGAGGAATATTATTTGATATGGAAAAACTTAAGAGACATTAAACAAACTGACCTCTCTCCTCTTATTACTAAGCCATATGACATAGTCCCTGATCATATTGAATAGTAGCATCAAAATTGCACTTCATAGCTTCAACATTTGAACCTGACCAACAGACAACAAATCTATCGGTACTTCTTATTGGATCAGAATTTTTAGTCTTAGATTAGGCATGTTGTCACTCTTCAAAAAATCTGATTGAAGGAGCAACAATAACTCTAAGATCTAATCTTTTATTCTGCCATATTAAAGAACTTCAAGCATTTCACAAATGCCACACAAGTACACAAGCTTAACTCACCACATCTATCTAGCTAGTTAAGAGATCCTGAAAAAAGGTATTAAAATTTGGAACAACATGATATAAATTGAATAAAGCCCAACATACACAAGCTTGATTACATTCTAGAAATGCTTGAGAAATTGTTTCAGCCTTGCCACAATGAGGACAATTTTTCTCAATTGTCATTCCCTCTTCTTTTTAAGGCTTCTTTTGCCTGAACTATTCCTATTAAAGCATGAACGTTAGGATAGCTAGATGTAAATATAACAATACGCCTCACTATACATTTTGTTACTGTCGTACATAGCTGTACAGAGCACTCATTACTCACTCTCAACTGCTCTCTCCTGAAACAAACTTCTGTTATGAATATCAGTATAAAAACATTCCACTAAGGCTCAGTAAAGTAACTGATCACATTATTTACATCTCTCAAGTATCCATTTTCTATCTATCCATCTACATACTCTCCAAAGAAATTCCTTCGTTTTAGGAGGAATTGGTATATATATGTCACAACTTCTTCCAAGGGTCAGCAATCTATTCAAAAGCTGTGGTGCTTAAAAATTGAAGGGCTGCTCTATAACCAGACTGAACTGAGTAGAAATCATCTTTAGTAAAATGCCAAATCAACTGGTCTTGATAGTTTATCGTATGCAAAGGAATTGACATTATTTTCTCCACATCCATATTACAAAAAAGGCCTTGTATTAATTATAGATCTCATTACTTTTCATCTTCTAGTATTAAGTTATTCACCTGCAAATTAATTTATAATAACTTATAAGTTTACAAAAATTGACCAGTTAATTAATAAATTAATTGATTTTTACAACAAAATTTATTAAAGTAAATAGAACTGAAAATTTGAAAACTGGTCAAAAAAATTGGACAATTCAAGATTTTTAATATTAAACTGACCGAATCTTTTGAGTTTGGCAAATCACATAAAACAACCCCTGTGATATACTTGATTATTCATCTTAGTCCTTGTGTTTTTAATTTGTTCACCTTAGCCCCTGTGTTTTTTATTCTCATTCAAGATACCCCAATTGAATATTTTCGGACAAATTTGCCCTTAGATTATTGAAATACATTTTTTTTAATCTCTTGATTCCAAGGATAAATTTGTCCGAAAATACCCAATTGAGGTATCTTGAATGAGAATAAAAAACACAGGGGCTAAGGTAAACGAATTAAAAATACAAGGACTAAGATGAATAATCAAGTATACCACAGGGGCTCTTTTATGGGATTTGCCTTTGAGTTTCTTCAATCATTTATCTAAATTAACTAATCACTAAAAGTTATATAAACTTAAATTTGAAACAAAATTGATGTTTTGGGTATAAACAACACGTAAAATAATTCGAAACACTCATGAAGATGACTGTTCAACAGTCCTTAGCTTATTAATACAAAAGTTTGAGAGTGATTAAAGCTTAATTAATCAGCTTTCCTCTTTTCACTGGTCTCGATCCGAACTTTGGACTCTTCAGCTATTATTTGTCTTTAGCCCTAAGTTTCCGACATGCTTGCACTTCACACATCGATATGGCCGACGTTTTAATACTGTCTGCCGCTTGCTAATAATAATTAATTATTCACTGTATAAAATTTTGTTAATATAAAAAACGGAATCGGCTTACAGCAGTTAGGGGTGAGCATTCGGGTAATTTGGGCCAAATTTGCACTATTCGGGTACGGCCCGAATTATTAGAAATTTTTTTCGTCTTACCTGGCTCGAATTTTCACATATAATTTTCACAATACACACAAACTCATCTTCACGTTTATTTTGAGATTTATATAATATTATTTAGGTTTTTATATGCTTGAATATTTATTTTTTATATTAGTTTTACTTATGTTATAATCCATATAAAAGATTTGGTTAGACATATTTTTATTTACGTTTCATATGTTTTAAAATTATATAATAATTAATATATTGCGCTTTGCATATTGTTTAATATACTTTAAATAATTTTTATATGCATAAATAATTTTTAGTACAAAATAGAATATAGTTAAAATTAAACGTGATTTTTATTTTTATGTTATCAAATACTTTATTGTATGAAGCTCTTTCAAAAAAGTTCTTTTTAAAATGACAGTCAAACAGTCAACCGGCTTCTTAGAAAAGTCATTTTCAGAAAAGATCTACACAAAAAAAATTATACTGACAAAGCTGCACTAGTATAAGTCCAATCAAACAGAGGCTCAATATAAGCAATTTCAGTGTAAAAATATAAAAGAAAGGTCTCCGCAAATTGGGAAGCCATGTACATTGGGGACGTTATTTCTGAGAACTTTCCATAAGGCAATTTTTTGGTTCAATTTTTAATTTTATAATTTGATTTATTTTAATAACTCTTGTTATTAAAAATCAATCAGTTTATTAATTAAATGATCGATTTTTGTAAATTAATCAATTTTTATAAGCTAAAATAAACTAATTAATTTTTATTTAATAGTCTTATTTTCAATTAATGACAATCTCTTTTAATTTTATTTCAAATTCTTTAATTTTATTTACTTTTAAATCGATAATTTAATATCTTTTAATCCTTAAATTTCTTATCTAATATTTTGTCTTCGATCCAATTTTTATTTATCTCTTAAGTTGACCCTTTTTTGAGATCAGAGTATTTATATCTTGATTTTCAATAACTCATTAATAGGCCACCAACAAAGTCTTTTAGTACACCAACTATCATTTTTGCTTGTTGAACGAGAATTCAGCAGTTCTCTATAGTAACGGCACTTAAAGACTTGTTCTTTGCCTTTGAAACCGAGGCCATGCCTATCATATCTCCACCAACAAAGTCTGCATTGCCCTTCACCTAACGTGCACCGGAAATATTACCAGGCGACTGAAATTAACGTTCAGAAAATGGAAATTGTAGGAAAGTGACTGCTGACCAAACCCCTTGCCACAAGTTCAAGACTCTGAATGTTGATTATTTGCATCTAATTCAGATAGCTGAGAATGAGGATGTACAATTACATGAATAATGACCAACCATTGTTAACAACAATTTCAAGCAAGTTGGTAAATTTTTTTCAACGCAAATCATGCAATGAGTAGGCCTAGCACCAACTCTACGATCTCAGTAAGTCTATTTAAGCAACTGCACGTCCTATTAGGTCGATTATAATATAAGAAACTTGTGTTCAGTCCACTGGTCTGTGTTTGTCTGTCAAACTTTTTGTCTGGGCAATGGCTGACAAGAGCAAGATCTTGATCATCGGAGGAACTGGTTATATCGGGAAGTTCGTGGTAGAAGCAAGCGTGAAGGAAGGTCACCCTACCTTTGCTTTGGTTAGACAGAGCACGGTCTCTGATCCTGTCAAAGGACAGCTTGTCGAGAAATTCAAGAACTTGGGTGTTACTATAGTTTATGTAAGAAGAAAAAGACCCCATCTTTTGTTTTCCAATGATCTGGGCATTTGTAGTGGAAAGCATGATCATGAGTTTGTGGTTGATGGAATTATTGCAGGGAGATCTTTACAACCATGAAAGTTTGGTGAATGCGATTAAGCAGGTTGATGTGGTGATATCCACGATTGGCTCGTTTCAACTGGCAGATCAGACCAAGATCATTGAAGCCATCAAAGAAGCTGGTAATATTAAGGTAGGTATTCCAATTTCTTACAGTAAGTATATAGTTAAATCCCAATGAGAATAGCCACTTGAATCTAGTCGTGAAATGTGCAGAGATTCTTGCCTTCAGAATTTGGAAATGACGTTGATCACGTTCATGCGGTTGAACCAGCCAAATCTGCATTCGAAACAAAGGCTCAAATTCGACGTGCCATCGAAGCTGCAGGAATACCGTACACTTATGTTCCTGGTAACCTTTTTGCCGGCTTTTTTTTACCCATACTGGGACAGGCAGGAGTTACAGCTCCTCCTAGAGACAAAGTCACCATTACTGGAGATGGTAATCCAAAGGGTATGTTATAATAGGAGTGAACTGCAATGAGTTTAAATGGTTTACTAACAGAAGTTGCAATGGATCAATTAGTCATTTTCACAAGTTTTGGTGTATGTAAACAGCTGTTTTCAACCATGAAGAGGACATTGCAACGTACACCATCAAAGCTGTTGATGACCCTAGAACCTTGAACAAGACACTCACTATCAGGCCTCCCAAGAACATCTACAGCTTCAATGAGCTGGTTGCACTGTGGGAGAAGAAGATAGGCAAAACACTTGAGAAAACCTATCTTCCTGAAGAGGTAGTTCTAAAGACCATCCAAGGTGAGTCAAAAGTAGTGTTGTAATATTAGGACTACAATAAACATTATCTAACAATAATTTTTGTGTTTGTTCCTGATCTATTCTTGCAGAGTCTCCAATTCCAATCAATATTATTCTATCAATCAACCATTCGGTGTTCGTTAAGGGTGATCAAACCAACTTTGATATTGACCCATCATGGGGTGTTGAGGCCTCTGAGTTGTACCCAGATGTGAAATATACTTCTGTGGAAGACATTCTTGATAAGTTTGTTTAAGCAACTGAAAATCTGCTGTCACCTTCGTCATCGTAATAAGAATTCAGGCAGTTCGCAGACTGGATGTTTGCTGCAGAAGAGTTATTTGTGCCTGTCGTGTTGTGTTCTATTCAGTAGTAATTCCAATATCTTGATATATAAATATATAAGCTTCAGCTTCATGAGTGCTCTATATCTACGGCGATCTAGTGAAATTCAAAAAAGAACTTTATTGATCAGTATCCATCATTGATTCATTTCCCTTCTCTTTAGCCTAGTTCTGTACGACAACCTCTGAACCCGTCAATGCCAAAACTCAGACCCGTTTCAGGATCTTGACTGAACCAAATATTTGTTCTTTTGATTTGCAAGAATTAAGGATAGAATGAGAGGACAAAAACGCTTGGACGTGACTTTTTAAAACTTTCCAGAGGACTTTGGATGAAGTTTTAGTAATCCCAACAATATGTTCACTTCCCAGCAGGAGATTAAACTCGATCAAGTTATGAATTGTTCTCTTATTAGAGCAGGTGAATCTGTCTTTGGAAAAAATGCAAACCCGTTGAAATGAGATTCTACATTGCACTAAAGTCGTTTATATATACAATCTTGTGTTCAGTTTCTGTATATTGTTTTATTCTGCACTTGAGGACCAGATAGGATTGTATCTTCATGTGGCGTTAACTTAAGCCGAGTGAAAGACCTGAACTTTGAACTCAACGTGAGTGGTGAATCTTGTACCTGAAGCCATTTTAAATCACCAGTCTCATTTCCTTTCGAAAACCTTCTGATCAGATGATCTTTTGCTATCCGGAGAATCACTGATTGTAGTGCTGGCGCAGGTGATGGTGCCCCTACTGGTGCTTCAATTATCGAATGCTTCTGTGTCTGATAATCCATCATTTTCCTTGCCTTATTCGCACCACTTTTCTCGACTGAAATAAACCAGAAAACAATGAAATTCACAGCTTCATGAACCGTAAAAATCAGAAACAAAGAAAACTATCAGACTGAAACATGTTCAAGCGACCTCTTACCTCTGAATTCTATGTTGGGCTTCGAAGACTCTGACAATAGAACAAGCGCCGGAGTGACTACGGCGAGGACAGCCCAGAAGAAGAATATCAAGACAAAAGTTCTCCCATTCATTTGCTGGGATAACTGATGCAGTTTGACAGTGTCTAAGAGACTATTTAACGTGCTCGAGAACGACTTGGCAGAATATCTCTCTTCTTGCACACCTTACCTGGCCATGTTTAAGTGGCCTTACGGATATAAAAGTGCACAAGTTCTATGACATGGTGTTATTTATGTTTCTCCCATTGCAAGGTCGGGAGTTAATAATTGTATTTGAGAGGTTTGTTGCTCAGTCGTTGGAGGGTTGTTATACCAGTAGGTACATGATTAAGCACTTATCTGGCATCCCAATGGTCCAAGTCAATGCTTCACCAAGCCTCCTGTGGAGTGACTTCTCTGTGCAGTTTATATGCACATCATAACACTATAGCCACCTTTATCTATCCTGTAGGATGCTTGATATTTGAGTTACCCTATTGACCTTTTCAATTCAGCATCCACGGGATCCTATAGAAAAAGATTGTAGTTGGTTTGATAATTATAGAGTGGCAGTCTGAAACAAGGATCTCTTTCAGAAAATAACGACAGGCCAAACTTGACCTGACTGGTCCGATTTAGAATTAGAAATCATACTTCAGCTATGGTAGGTGATAAGCTGAAAAGGCACCTTACTCAACCTGAGTTTTATTCCCAATAAAGGAAAAATTGGGAGATGTAAATCACTCATGTAACAGAGTGTGGGAAAAGATTACGAGAGCTGGTGCAAACACTTGATGCAACCACTTAACAGCGTGATTTAGAAGGTGGAAGTAAAGTTCTAATTTATTGAAAGATGAAGTAGTGCAACTAGGACTAGCAAGTGGCTTTCAAGTATTAACAAATACAGATATGATCCTGCAATTCCAACAAACTGACAGCTCAAATGCCTTCATATACGAAAGGGAATATTGTTGGCTCAAAAACTGTGAGATTTAATTCTGTATAAAATACAACAGTAAACAGAAAGAGAAAGGAAAACATGGAAGAATACCATAGATCAATTTGAATATAAATATACATATTGTAAGGACAACCTAAAACATGCAAAACAGAACGGAATCTTGCATGTACGTGAATCTCGTACACTTATCTGATATATACACCATCTAGAAACCAGAAAATGTCAAGACTCGAAAGACTCGCACCAGAGGCCATAAAGCTTCAGTCACTCATTAAACCTTTGCCGCTCGTGACAGGCTTCTTCCCATCATACTTCTGTTAAATAGTAAAGAGGAAGAATTACTTCTTTCTATTGAGGGAAACAAGAATGAACTGGACAGACATTGATGGCTATAAATTTATTGAAGAAAGGGAAAAATGCGATGCTCTAGAATTTAGGCTAAAGGCAATTATGTGGTTAGTATACAACTCTTCAACTATCTCACCTGCTTTCCAAAGCTGAAAGGTACATATTTGTACTTGATCATGTGCATAATTTGACGCTTCATTGTTAGGACGAACAGAACAATCCAGTAACAAAGTAAAATGGGCCAGAAAACAGGAACATCAAACACAGAGAAAAATGTCATCGCAAATGCCACGCAGAAAGCCTTGGTTATGGAGTACCTAAAACCATAGCAACAAGAGCAACTCATGTTTTTAGAAACAGAAACCCATCAATGTTCAGTAGATGACAACTACACATATAAAACTGTTTAACAAGTATCAATCTAGCAAAGCTTGTTCTTCCAAAAATAGGTGCATGACTAGCTAAAAGAAATTGGTCAGTGAAATGTGCATGTGTCCTAACTTTAACCAGAACAAAATCCCTAGTTGCATGGTTTGTGATCTCTGTTCTACAACCCTAATCAAGTTTCCCTTTCAACCGGCATACCCAGCTTTAACACGACACATGAGTCCACAGTTAGTGTTGCAAAAGGAGGGAGGTTGTCCTCCATATTGATCTGCCACTAGGTGTAAGCAGTATCAGTTAGAGACCATACAATCCAGCTGCAAGTAGGAAGGTCAGCTAGCATTAAGGCTATATCAAACAAATATAAACGCCTTGGTGATAATACGTGTAGATACGAGTGGTAGAACAAGAAAAATAGCCAGTGATCAAAAAAATGCTGAAGACATCTAGTTCTTATGTTGCCAAACATAACGTTAGGAAATATTCGAGTGGCAAGAAGGATTGTTATACTACCAGAACTTAAACTCCGGAAGACGACGAATGAAGGGCCTGAACTCATCTGATCCTTTAGTTGGCAATGACGCCCCATCCAAGACTTCGAGCTCTGGATCAACTTTTGGCGACAGAAACCCAATCAACAAATTCAAAATGTAAATTCCAAGGCCATAGGACACGATGTAAAAGCCTTCTGCATAATAAACCCGCAACACGTAAATAGCTGCAGCTGCTACAGTTCCTAGCCACCTATGTACAGTATGAGGTGTGGATCGATCAAGATAGTACTGAAATGCCCTCGAAAATTCAGTTCTCCACTTAGCCAGAGGGGCCACTGTGGAGGTAGTATCGGCCTCAACTCCTTCCATTAACAATTAGATTCTGAACAATCTCCTGCATATACGAAATTAAATTGAAACCAGATGATTCCACAAACAAAGGTTGAATTTTTTAAAGCCCCGTAACCCAAAGATCGATTTTTGACCCTATCCATCTCATTTTTTCTTATCCAAGCAATAAAAGATCACGTTTTTGGAACATCGGAATGAAAAGTTTTGACAATCTAACATGCAATCACTATACCCTAGTCTTCCAAGAAACCAAACAGCACGGAAATACGAATACATCTACCTGATCGCTTTTAGTACTCTGTGGTCGATACCCACAAATTGTAAGAGTGGATCACAACAAAATGGGAGCGCAATAACATAAATTAAAAATTTTACGATTTTGCGAGGCCATGTAAAGCTGAAAATTAAAGCTAACCTTAAATCGTCGAGAGATTTCTTAATTCTTCTTTTTGTTTACTTCAAAAATCGGAGGATTTGTTGTCTTTTGTTTCTGTTTTTTCTGTTGTAGTTCGCGGGTTAAAGAAGCAACTCGAGCTCGACTCCGTGTATAGGCGGACTTTTCCGGACCTGACTCAGAACTCGTTGCCCATCAAAACGCGCTCTTCTCCTGCCGTTTTGTGAAGGCTTAGTCCTTGGGTTATTTTCACCTAAAGTAGGGATGCAATGAGTCTGACCCTGACCTCGTCCAGCCTAGGATCAGATCTCTTATTTTGATTATGATATTTTTATCATATTCTATTAAATCTTATTAATACATTTATGTAGGGCTAAATAAGGTTGAAATAGAATAACGGGAGCAAAGAATTTGATATGATCCAGCCCAACCCTATTGCCTATGGTTCAAGTATGGTGTCAAATCCAATCAAATTTAGATTTATGATCCAATTCAATTCAATATGATCTTTCATTCACGTTTTTCTTTTTCTATCTAGACCGTTTTATAAAACTCTTGACTCCGGATGCCATACGTGACGCCTAAATTGAAGTATTTTTCTTAAGATGACTTATAGGTCAGGTTAAGAGTCAGGTCGACTTAATGTCTAATTATTTAAAACAAAATGACATGTTAGTTTGAGTTAGTTTGAGTTTAGATAATCTAAGCTCGGGTTTAATTAAAAGAATTATTTTACATTTTTAATTTTTAAAAAATATTTTTAAAAATTAATAAGCTTGATATATGAATTGATCCATTGTCATCCCTACCCTAAAATTTAAAATATCCTACTTTCACGAGATTTACAAAATGAATAAATACACGATATTTCGCGATCAAAAGTTTAGTACTATTTATAATAATGGTCCTTACATTTTGTGTTAATAATAATGTCTAGGTTTAATCTAAATTAAATCTAATTTAAATATTTAAAATTGAATTAATTTAACTTAATTAACTTAACATAATTAATTAAATTTAAAATTTTATTAAATATGACCGATCGAAACTAAATTTAACGTGGATCATACTAAAATTAATTTATGAATATCAAATTAGATGGAACTCATTTACAAATCTTTAATTTAATTTTACTATTTTATTATTTTTAATTTCTAAAAATAAAGATCTACAATTTTATCTAAAAACGCAATAAGTTTATTATTAATCAAATTTTATACCAAATATATTATATTTTAGTAAATGTAAAAATGCTATTTGTTTATACAAAATAAATAAAATGTTAAAAAAGAATAAGAGATAAAAATGTAAATAAAATACGAAATTTGGCGTCTAATCTAAAGTTGAGGGATATTCTACTCAGCCCTCAGCCCTCAACCCTCAACCCCTACAGCATCACATTTCTCTGGTTCATTTCTTCAATAACTGTAACATTCATAGCAAAATCCCTCCTTTTATCTTTCTACTTCTGTACCGAAGCCTCCAGATTAGCAGAAGCAGAGATGGGCACGCTTGGCAGAGCAATATACACCGTCGGATTTTGGATTCGTGAGACCGGTCAAGCCCTTGATCGTCTCGGTTGCCGACTTCAGGGCAACTACTACTTTCAAGAGCAATGTAAAGCTCTCATTTTTCATAAACCCTAGATCCCAATCTCGTTAAAATTCCCGTATTTTGTTTAACTGGAACTGTTCGTTTGTCTTTACTCTGGTAGATCAGCTGTGTGTTTTTTTGTGTGCTTGTATGTAATTTTTACACGCTGGATTTTCTGGAGTTCAGTGTCTAGTAGATTAGCTTTGACTCCTGTTAACGTGAAGTTTTTGTTAAACGGGGAATGAAATTTGTGTTGTTTTAGTGAAATATGCAATTGTGGCACCTATTGCTATTGCGTGAAAGACAATGGAGTAGCGTGAATGTGTGAAAGTTTGAGTGTTTATTGCATGTTTTTACTTCTTTCACGAATTTGGTGTTAGAGGATAAGTGGAGGGAATGTGTGGGTGTTCTTGCCTTGATAACTAGTTGAAGCATTTTCAATCTCTTGCTGTTCAAAGCTTTGACTTGTCAAGTACTATCTTTGCTTAATTGTGAATAATCGAATTCAAATATCATACTATTATCTGCCTTCACCATAGATGCTTGGGACAAGTATAAGAATGGTTTTGTTGGGTCTCTATAGTTTGGACTCTCTTATCACTTTCGCTAATTATTTTTCCTCTTGTTGCTGACATTAGTGTTTTTATCTAATTACAGTGTCCAGACACAGAACTCTAATGAACCTTTGTGACAAAGCTCCCTTGGTTGATAAGGATGCATTCGTGGCACCTAGTGCTTCGATAATCGGGGATGTTCAAGTGGGAAGAGCATCGTCTATTTGGTATGGCTGTGTTCTGAGAGGTAATATTGACAGAACTTTGTATCCTCTACATTAACTCATTCTTGTGGATGTATCTGATTTGATTTGAAGTGGGGGGAGATATGGATGCCCTTACATGTCACTTGGCCCCAATCTTACTGAAAATACTTATATTCTACATTCTAATGCTGTAAGGTTAGGATGTATCTGGCAGAATGCAAATGTGCAAAGAATCCCAAGTTCTTTATATTCTTTTGACAGCATGGGTCATGAGAGATTGGCTGGTGCTTTTGAATGTTAGAACTCTAAATTTCTGGTGCACAGAGTTGTCTCTCTGTATACTATTAACTCAATTGAATCTAAGAACTCTGCCACGTATTTGTTTTTTGTTCATTTTGAAAATTGAATTGGGATTTGGTTGCTGAAATTTAATGTCATGGGTCTTTGTTTGTGCCTAAACTGATCTTTTAGCCTTTTTTTTGCCTTTACATTGGTACTGAACCTTCATCTGCCTATAGCTTCTGGAGTTATATTTCTTACTCGCAGAGGCTGCTTCTCCTCCCTATTTTTCTCTTGCTGATCTGGAATAAATTTTCTACTTCTAGTTTGTGTCTGTTGAGCCCACATCCAAGTGAAGTAGTAGCAGAGACTTGAAACTGCATACATTGTGCTTTGTCTTTGATTTTATTTCTTAGATTCTTTGATTGAAGGTGACTGATCTATACTGTCCTGGTAAATGCATACAGTAATCAGTTGTTGGTCTGCGAATGCAATTCTTTTAGTTGTAATGTTTGTTATTTTTCTTTGTAGTCATAAAAATTATTCTTGGTTTGTAGGTGATGTGAATAGCGTTAGTGTTGGATGTGGAACTAATATACAGGACAACTCCCTAGTGCATGTGGCGAAATCAAATCTAACTGGAAAGGTGCTACCAACAATCATTGGGGACAATGTTACTGTAGGTGAGCAATGAGCAAGGGGACTGCGGTTGATGTTAATCAATCTGGTACATGTTTACCTAATTCGATCCACATTGATCTGTGTAGGTCATAGTGCTGTTTTACATGGCTGTACTGTTGAGGACGAGGCTTTCATTGGCATGGGGGCAACACTACTTGATGGTGTTGTTGTTGAGAAACATTCCATGGTTGCTGCTGGAGCCCTTGTGAGACAGAACACAAGGGTCCCTGCTGGAGAGGTAAATGTGTCATCTCTCTCCTTGGCCATATGTAGATACCTGTTTTCTGTGATTATTTTCTATAAACTTTCAATATTTGCTCTAAACTGCTCTTCAGGAGGGTTTTCATCTCTTTTATATGTAGTCGCACTTTCACACCATGTGTCACATATCTAGAGTGATTAAGTACTGGGTTTAGTGAGAAGGTAAAAATTGCTTTTGAAAAAATTAAAGCCAAAAGAGAAAAGGCTACTTTCTGTTATTTTTCCTGAAATAGGACGTTTTCTATGACTTTCCTAGGAAATAGTGGAATACTTGTCAAATGAGTTTTCAGATCGATACTCTGTAGCAGTTGAAAACAGCTTTTATCTAGACTTCTTCCGTTTGACATTCCTTGAATACCGGTTTGAAATGTAGATCATTAGCAATCTAATCGCTTAGTATGATTTAGTAATGATATATTTCAGGTGTGGGGAGGCAACCCAGCAAAGTTCCTCAGGAAGCTAACTGATGAGGAGATAGCCTTTATTTCTCAGTCAGCTGCCAATTACTCCAATCTTGCACAGGTGCATGCGGCTGAGAACACTAAGCCTTTTGATGAAATTGAGTTTGAGAAAGTACTCCGCAAGAAGTTTGCTCGACGAGATGAGGAATACGATTCAATGTTAGGCGTCGTTCGGGAAGTACCTCCTGAAATTACTCTTCCTGATAATATCCTACCAGATAAAGCCCCCAAGTAAAAGACGTGAGAGTTTTTTCATGAGGTATTATTTCTTAAATTTGAATCTTGAGATCTGACCTTGAGGAACATTGGTTGTTTTGTGCAAATACAAGGAGAAAAGGATCATTTTCTTTACCAATAATACAAACATGTTTAGGTGTAGAATCATTGATCCTCTTTTAGCTTTAGACTCCACTCTTTTGGTTGATCGCCAAACTGGTTAATATCATTTCATAATGGAGAAACTTATGCTGCAAGGCAGCATGTATTTTGGTGGTCTTTTGATCCTTGCATCTGTTACTCCTCTGTGTTTTTTTGTATTCCAAAGTTTGTGGAAGCTTTAGATTTGTAATTACATTAAAAATCTCGAAGAGCGTAATTTTCACTTTCACGTGGGCCAAAATTATTTTTGTCCAACAACGATCCATGGTGACCCAACCGCAACACAACACAAGACGTGACTCGACGACGTGCCGTTCGTTCCCAGTTCGCTGAAAACAATGACAGGAACTAAGTCGCTTTCCTACAGGAACAAGTCTTCCTTGTATGGAAGCATTAACCTTATCCAGTTGAATTATCTTTGACGGCCAATGCACGATGTTCTGTTCCCTGCTCCAATGTCCGGCCGAGGATGACTTATCAAAATATGACTCTAAAAAAATTTATAAAGATATGAATTTAGTATTTTATTAAATATTTTTATAGTAATTTAAATTTTAGATATTTAATTCTACAAAAATTAAGTTTATAATTCTAATAAAAAATTTATAACATATAATAATAATAACAACAAAATCCAATAATAATAATAATAACAACAACAACAAAATTCAAATCTCATCTCTAGTTTTATACTTTGTGTTGTCTGCAAACTTACTTGATGAACTACCATATAGACGTTTTGATAAATTTATAAATAACAGTTGTAGTTAATCCCATACATTTTAAATAGGTTGGAAATAAGTTTGACGGCATAATTATCTTTCAGTAAAATTTTTATCAGCTGGCTAGTTGAAAGGTACTCCCACGTAATTTTTTTAAAAAAATAACTGGTTAGATTGAATCAGCCATCTAACTAATTCTTAACCAAACAAGAATATTAGACTGAAAAGTTATCTACGAACCACCGCCTTTGTATACAACTGTTGATACCTTAATTGAGTTCCGTGCTAGAAATAATGCTAGACATAGACGTAGCTATATAGATACTTGGGGGGTCACTGGGTCCCCCAAGTTTTTTTTTAAAAATTATTTTTAATATGTATATATATATAAAGATAGAGTTATTTAAGGGTCTGTGGTGTACTGGGCCCTCTAAAATTTAAAAAAATTAATTCTTAGACTCATCTATCTTAAATTCCTGGCTCCGTCGTTTATACTATAGATATATGTTTTTACGTGTACTAGACAAATCTAGTACGGTACGATTCAGAATTTATGTGTCAGATCAGACTCGATTCGATTCACATGATGTGGAAGAGTTTTGCTTTTAGTTTTACACAAGTTGGCTTTGCTTTATCCCAACTCCTAAGCAAGTTGGCGATTAAAAACGCAAAAGCAATGGCGATCATATGATCTCATCACAATCAATTATTGGTGTATCAGAATCTCTCGTTCAAAAAGCTAAATCCAGTACGCGACCCTTCCTCCGTGATTTAAGCCGTCGTCTCGTCATCACAAAACAAAAGTTAGTTCGACGTGTGATGCGCCTGCCCTCTAAAATCGAATCCATTTGGTGGGGGTTTTCTTGTACTCTTGTCTTTGTCCATCGAATCTCGTCTTCAACCAGTGGGACGACAGGATCACTTAAAACAGAGCCTAGTGAGTGTCGTCTAGGCCATGACTCTGCACCTACTCTTTGATTCGTTACCAATGATGATGGAGACGGAGTGCATGTGAGTTCTCAATATTCATCAACCATTGGTTACAGAATCTTTGGAGAAAATCTAGAAAGTGCGTACGTTGGAGCCGTTGATGAATGGTGGGTACCACGCAAAAGTTGCATGCGCCGAAAACGCATGTTCGTGCAACTATGGATGGAGGTGATAAGAAAGTTGATAAAGGACCAGAGTTTTTGAGTCATCTTCCCATTTTCTATGGCCATTATTTGTAAGCAAAAGTGGCGAATTACTCCTAATATTGTTTTAAAATTTTAATTTAAACTTACCATTATTTATAATATAACTTTAATGTTATCAAAATAATATTAATAAATTTTTAAATCTTAATTAATTATTTTTTTTGTAATTTTTAGTATATTAGTTATTAATTTAGGCCGTGTTTGGTATTTGTTTTTTTCTATTTTCAAAAATTATGAAAACAAAAAAAGTGATTTTTGTTTTTTATTAACTAAATATATATTATTTAATTATTTAA
>JANZLH020000015.1:936158-952760 GCA_026770325.2 Erythroxylum fimbriatum | reverse complement strand
TTTTTATTTTTGTGTTGTCAAACAGTAGATATGAAGTTCTTTCAAAAAAGCTCTTTTTTAAATGACAGCCAAATAACTAACTGGCTTCTTCTCAGCAGAAAAAAGCTCTACGAATATAAACCCAGTCAAATAAAAGCTAATTTAAAGAAGAATTTTGTGTTAATATTTTTCTCAGTTTCACTTTGATTCCGAGGGTTTTAATACCTCACAAATTGCGGTCACAATCGTATCCACGTTTTTCATTTTAGACCATGAAACAAACAACTAACCCCTCTAACAATTGTCAACTAACCTGCAGTCCATTTAGACATCCTTATCAGCCTTTAACTTTGGTTGCATATCAGAAAGTCTCTGTGATAGAGACATTGACACACTTCTGTTCAAATGGGAACACTACTTCTGTAGACTTCTGGTGGTCCACAACCACAATTACTCATTCTTCCTCGGGAGATTTAGTCACTAAGCACACTAAAGCCTTCATTATTTTTGTATTTTGATCGGATTTTGGGATGGTGTTCGAGCTCATAAAAATTTCAGACCGACCCCGGCCCAGCTTATTGTCAAGCCTACTTATTGTTTCCCTGTACTTGCAGATCCTTGGCCCTGACAGTGGCTGGCAGCCAATTCCTTTGACAGATATTGTCTCAACTGCTGCCGTTAAAAAAGCTTACCGGAAAGCCACCCTGTGTGTCCATCCTGACAAGTTGCAGCAAAGAGGTGCAAGCATACAGCAGAAATATATCTGTGAGAAAGTTTTTGATCTATTGAAGGTGAGCTGTAGTTTGTGTCGTGTTTTTCTTATACCTGACCCATGACCAAGCACACTTTATCACAACTTTCTAATAAAGAACTAGAGCAGGTTTTCATGGCACGTAACATCCTTATAATGTGGAACAGTATCACTGACCCATATTCAATTCACTTTCATCTCAGGAGGCATGGAACAAATTCAGCATGGAAGAACGATAGTACCAGCTCCAATTCGCACAAAATACTAGATTGTTGTAGGCATTCTTTTGCTTATTCTTTCATGCTCTTCGAAGGAATCTGTCATTATTACTAAACAGATGTGCCCTCTTGTTAGCTGAAAGCAGAAACAGATCGATGATAACAGATTTGCAAATGAAGCATCCATGCATACTCATACTAACAGGAATACACTGCGCAAATGGGAAACTGTGAACACTCGATTGCTTAACAACTTTATCTTGTTCAAGTAAAAAACCAAGTTCGTAAGAATAATTAGCCAAATGACCAACATTCTTGCAACCTGTGAAAAGAAACCAGAAGGCTACAAACATGCTATAATAACGTGTTCTAACTGGAAGCGAGATACAGAGGTTAGATTAAACACCAAGTAAGTGAAGCATTATAGCATTCTGTGCATGCATGCGGTTCTCAGCTTGTGGGAAGACAATAGAATTTGGAGCTTCAATGACCTCATCAGTCACCTCCACGCCCCTTTCTGCAGGTAAACAATGCATGAAGTACGCTTTTGGGCCCGCCAACGTCATCAGCTCTTGATTCACCTGCAATTGCAAACCATTAAATTTGATAGTACAACCCTGGTTCCATGAAGATGAACAGTGCAAAATTTTTCTTTTTGATCTTAACTCGTTGTAATGAACATACAAAAATGTGAAGGAAATTGCAAAACAGTGACAAGTAACCCAAGATTAGTCAGGTTTTGGCACTGCCTTACAAGGAAGCCTCAATTTCAGTTATAAAGTAAAACATTGTAGGTGTAAGCTTCCAATTTTCAACAAATGTTTACAGAACATAAAGATATTGACTCACCAACCATTAAAGGTGAAGGGAGATACCCAATTGGGGTGAGTGGAGTTCACAGTTGGTTAGTGCTAAGAATGTCAACTCCAGAGTAACCATGTGGTACATTATGTTATATCACAGGATGATCTTGAACTCCATATATCAATGCTATTAGTTAACATATTGAATGGCATATCATCTCCTTAACAAAAAAAAACCATGGTCGACTCGAATTTTATAGGTAACACAACTCAAAATATTTGAATCAGTCCCAAGAACGTTAAGAGTTTCCTTCAACATGAAACTAGTCAGTAAGTCTACTCTGTAATTGATTGAAACAACCATCAGCAAACTTAATAGCAAAATACAGAAGAGTTCACAGAGTTCTACATAATAGCAAACAATGCTTTAACGAAAGATGAAATTCATACCTGAAAACCCTGAAATACTTGACGACGATATGCGGCTTGTTCCTTTTGCCCCATGCTGGCCCAGACATCAGAGTACACTACATCAGCATTTCTAACAGCTTCTTTCGGATCATTTGTAATCTCTATCTTGCCAATTCCAGCCTGCCGTGCTTTGTCAACAGTTTCGGCATCTGGTTCAAACCCTTTAGGACAGGCACAAACAAAGTGGAAAGGAACAACAGAGGCCAGCATCAACCAAGAGTGTACGACGTTATTGCCATCCCCTATATATACAACCTGAAGTTGATACAAGTATAAAATTAGGTTAGCTTGAATTCTAAAGTTAGATTCTTGACATGCATAGATAAGAAGGAAGCAAGGAACATGGTCAACAAACCTTGGTGCCCTCCAATTGACCAACATGTTCGATTATTGTTAGCGCATCAGCCATTATTTGGCAAGGATGATTATAGTCTGTCAGGCCATTAATAACAGGCACAGAAGCATATTTTGCCAGGTCACGAATGTCCTGTTAGAAGAAACAGTTTAACGTTATCAGCTGATGCCCAAATGCGAAACAATCATGCCCCATTAAAAATGGAAACTTCTAACAAATTGCAGGCAGTTAAAGTTCCAAACATGCATGAACAAACCCAACTCAGATACAAAAAGAAAGGAAAATTAATAAACTCACCAGCGTACCTGATGAGCAAAAACACGCGCCATAATAATATCATTATAGCGAGACAGAACACGAGCGACATCACGAGTTTCCTCTCGTTTACCCATCTGAATATCATCAGGTCCCAAGTACAGAGCATGACCCCCAAGCAAGTAAAATCCAGTCTCAAATGAAACCCTTGTTCTCATTGATGGCTTCGCGAAAATCATAGCCATTGTTTTCCCTTTAAATGGAAGGAAACTCCTATCCCCAGATTTCAACACTGCTTTGACCTCAGCAGCTCGATCCAATATCTTGAGTATCGTAGCTTTGTCAAAATCATCAATATGCAGAAAATCTTTTAACTTTCCTTTTGCTACCCAAAACAAAAAGAAACAGAAAAATTAGAAACTTTCCAAAATTCCCAATTAAAATACTATACCAAATGGAAGGAATGAGACACGTACAGTCTCCATCAACTGAAGCTGACGGAGAATAGGCGGTGGAGGAGGCATGGCATGAGATTGTTCCGTTAAAAAGGGTCTTTGACGGCGGATACAGAAACCGTATAGAATGGAAAGAAAGGTTGGCAGAGAAAGAAGAGGACGAAGAGGTCCGGGAGTAGTTCTTGGACGGAAGCGAAGTGGAATGGAACGAAATCGCCGCCATTGTCGTCGTTCTAAGAGGTTTCAGTGTTGGAGTCAGTGACACAGTGAACTAAACTAAGTTCCATATTATACTTGACAGTTGTGGCGGAACCAGCTTTGACTTAAATGCCCCTCGTCACTGCTTCAACGTCGTCGTTTTATCGACACTGGGCCACAAAACAAATATGTCATGGCCCTTCTAGATTCTGGACTGCTTTTCGGTCTTATCTAATAAGGATGAAGATGCATATTATTGAATATCTTCGAATCTCGTATTTTATCGAGATTTTTATTAATTATTTTATGTTATTACATATATTTTTGAAAACAAATATTGTTATTTATATTTTTTTCTAAAAATAAATTATTAATATTTTTTTTAAAAAAGAAAAAAGATAAGATGACTTGAATCTTGTGATTCATTCAACATTTGGAATACCGTACCGTTCTGGACTGTACTGGCTAGAAAACGGAACAATACGGGCCACCATCAGTACCGACCTAAAATACTGATAGTTTTCATTTGGTACCGGCCGGTACGGACAGTATTGGAATATACCGACCGGTACTGTAAACTTCCAAAACTTCAAGGACCAAATTGTAAATTTTTTAAATTTAAGCCCCCCCTTGTTCTTCACTCTTCTCTCATCTCTATACCGCCTCCTCTTCTCCTTGCGTTGCCCGCCTCTTCTCTTCTCACTGTCGCGTATAACCGCCGTCGCGTCGCGTCGTCGTCTCTGCTTTGGCCCTCGCTTCCTTCGCTCGTCCTCCCTTGGCATCGGTTGAAGAAGACGCTTCCTTCACGGGGACCCGAAGATGCCACCGCCTTCTCCGCCCGAAGCCACCGGAGACGCGTCCAGACTTTGACCCATGACAAAACCTAAAGACCCGCTGAAGACCCGAAGTTGGTTTTTTTATTTTTTTTCTGATTTCGAAAATTTCATGGTTAATTAAAATTTTTGTTGTGTTGGATTGGATCATTGGAATGTTGGACTTAGGATGATGGTTTTGGTTGGATGATGCACGGTGTTGGAGTTGCTTGGAGTGTTGGACGGTGTTTTTTGTGTTGTTGGGTGATCTGGGATTCTGGAATCTGGATACTGAATTGGTTGGGTTAGGTTGTGTTTGTGTATGAAATGAATTGGTTGGAGTTGGAATGTGATCTGAAATTCTGATTACTGAATTGAATTGGTTGTGTTTGTGTATCTGAATTCTGAAATAAATGTCATTTGTATTGGTTTGGTTCATAGTTATTCGGTTTGGTATTTGGTTTGGTCAAGATGAAGTTGCAAATTATCATAGAAATGAATCTTTAAGTTTAAGCTATTTAAGGACATAAATTATAACATAATGAAACGTGTTTACCTTGAAAGTTGACCAGAAAAAAATGCAATTTAAGGCACAAAATGAGAATATTATTATTTCATATTAATTGTCATTATTATTTATTATTAAGATTTTTTAAAACATGGTTAATGTAAACAGTAAACTAGTAAAGTATACAATACAGCTGTACAATATACCAATGGACTATTTTGCAAATTTTAAAATTTTAGGGATTATTTCATAAATTAAAAAATTACCCGAAACGGTATCCAGTACTGACCAATGTAACATCCCGTTCCCATAATGTTAGCATATATGCACATAAATATGAATCTTTGCACATAAAAAAAATGGTACATGCATTCATTGACAACTTCCGCGTATAAGATTTTAAAGGTGATTTTATTGAAAATGAGAAGTAGAGAGAGTAGAAAGAGTGATCTTGGTATGAGTTGTGATAAGGAAAGATTTGGAAATAAAATTGGTAGTTGATCTGGAAAATGCTCACTAAGTGTGCTTCGGCTTGTTAGCCACAACTTTTTCTTTATTTATCCAAATGAGATGATTCTTTATTTGGATTAAACTAGAGACATATGGCTACATTTCTTCTGAAGACATCAAATTTAAATTCTGTCTTTAAGAGTCTCAAAGTTTTCATTAAGTTGAGAATTAGGTGCAGTACATTGGTGGATGAATGTAAAATTCATGTTTGGAATTCAGGGGAAATTTGGGATTGATCTAGATAGATTTTGACAAAGTGCCTCCTTAAGAGTTGTATATCTTTCTTTTATCTTTCCAACGACATATAGTATGAAATTTTTGGACATCGGAGTTTAAAGTTATGGTCCTTATAAGTGGAGATGCTCAAAAGTATAGTTGTATCGTCTTGTGAAGACATATCGTCTGGTGATGACGTCATATTGTCTGGTGATGATGTCATATCGTCTGGTGAAGATGTATCATCTAGTGATGACATCATATCATCTGGTGATGACGTCATATCGTCTAGTGAACACGTATCGTCTGGTGATGACATCATATCGTTTGGTGAAGACATATTGTCTGGTGAAGATGTATCGTCTGGTGATGATGTCATATCGTTTGGTGATGTTGTCATATCATCTGGTGATGACGTCATATCGTCTGGTGAAGATGTATCGTCTGTGGTTGACCTTTTGCTTCTTCTGTGGTTGACTTTCTACTTCTTGTGTTGACCGAAACTTCTTCTGTGCACTGTTCATCTGATCCTATCATTTGGTCTACTTTTAAACCTTCAGAATATAGAATTTGTATTCTAAGGTCTTCATAAAAGTTATAGATCTTGAAGTTCTCTTTGAAACTATTCAAAGAACACCTTAATCTGATATCTATAGGGAACGTTATGACAATTTTTCTAATTCGTCTGACCCTTCATTTAGTTTTGTCTGACCCTATTGTCTGGTCCATTTTTGACCCTACAGATAATAGAATTTGTCTTCAATGTCTTCATGAAAGTTGTATATCTTGAAGTCCTCTTTAGAACTGTCAAAATAAAACCTTAATCCGATATCCATAGGGAAACTTATGTAAATTGTCCTAAATCATCTGGCCCTTCATCTAGTTTCGTCTAACCTTTCATTTGGCCTATCGTCTGGTCCAATTTTGACCCTCAGAATGACAAAATCTATCTTTGAGGTCTTCAAAAAAGTTGTAGATATCGACATCCTCTTTGGACAACCATAATCTGACATCTGTAGAGAAAGTTATACCATTTGTCCCAGGACAGGTTCAATATGATTGAGGAAAAAACTTTGTTGGATTCTTTCGGCCATAACTTTGTCATCAGACCTCAAAATAAAGTGATTCTTGAACCAATATATTCCTAACACATTATTCTACCTCTCCATAATTATTTACAGCATTCTGAATTGATTTGAAAATGGTTGATTGAAGGAAAGTGAGGGAATCTATTGCAATAGTATGAGCTGGTACGATTTCACAAGACATACTTCGGTATTTTGAATATATCTGGATCTATAGGATTCCAAATGAGATGATTTTTAATGTGGAGTAAACTAGAGACATAGGCTTACAAATCATATGAAGAAGTCGAATTATAATTCAGTCTCTAAGATGTTAAAGTTCTGGATGGAAGTTGTGCATAGTATACTGTTTTGGAATAAGAATAGTTCGAAAATGTCTGGGGTCTAACTTTCAGATTTCTAAAACAAATTGAATTATTTTGGTGTCATTAGACACTTAAGACAATGGGAACATTTTTCTAGAAGAAGGTGTTATGTCAGAATGTTCAAGGGTATTTTTGACAAGACACTTAAGTATAAAAGACATAAGGCATAAATGGAAGGGCAAATTAGACAATTCTCAATCATTAAGGGCATAATTGGAAGAAGAAGTGTTGTCTTGCATTTTAAGAAGAGTGAAGAAAGAAATTTTGAAGAGAAAAAAAAGAGTGTGTCATGAAGAAGAGAGAGAAATACGAAGAGAAGAAGAGAAGGAGAGAAAGAAGAGAAAACAAGCTCAAGTTTAATTTTTCTTAGACTTCAAGAGAGATTTTCGAGCCGTTCAAGAAGGGAAAAAGGTAGAGGAAGAGAAGAGCTTCCCTTTAAGCCAAAGATCTCTTTATTTGGTAAAGAATCAAGGTAAGATCATTTTGAATCTTTTGGATTTTTGGAGGGATTCTAGTTCATGGATTTTAGAAAATGCTTGGGTTTAAGTATTCTAGAATCAGTTTTAGTGATTTTACATTGTGGGATTTTCAATTGGATTCCTATTGAATGAGACTTAGTTTTTTTTAGGTAACCAAGAGAATCCTACCTAAGAGCAAGGGGAAAGACAACCTTCACTTGGAGTTTTGCAAGCAAACTAGGTGGATAATATATTTATGGTTATTGTGTAAATAGGCGATGTGCCTATATGTGTGTATATGTTTGAATTGCTAAATTGTCAATGAGAATTGGATATTTTGAGATCATATAAGGTTAGAAATGTAACACCCCATTCCCAACTGACATATGCACGTGTGTCTAACAGATACACGTGTACTTGTTAGAAATGACATGTTTATTATCTTACCTTCACTGTATATAACATGGCATCATATACTAAACCATTAATCACACATTTTCTAAACTCAAAATGTTATCACATTAGTCAAAATCCATAATTTACATCATTTCATACAACATAATACCATCCAAGGTTTACAACATTATCCTATGAGCTTAAACAACTAAGTACACACCAAATATAATAAACATGAAAGCAAAAGCTAAGTCCTCAATCTCAGCTGACCGACCTCTGAGCCAAATAAGACAGTAATAGTTGCACAAAAAATGCTTCTACGGAGTCTTAGAAGTTAGGTCGTCTCACTCTCGAACTTGAAAAGCAATGGTGCAATTTTGATGAGTTTTGCGAACTCAGTAAAGTAACCATCCTTGATAGTTCACTCTTGACATAAAACTAGATCAATTATTGCATGTAATGATACAGCTCAACTCCACTTAACAAATATTAAATACGATCACAGATAAATCATTTCTCAGATACACAGTTCAATCATATAACAAAATTTATACAACTTTGCAAATCATTCAATGAATTCAAATTATATATGGATGAGACATGTATGAGACTCACGTTCATTTTTATTTTGTTGTGACTGTGTGCTTTTACAGTATCCCGAATTATTGGGCTCACTCAGTCAGTCAGTGACTAATTGATCACAATGAGCCATAGGCTCGAACCACATATGCGGGAGCTTAAAGCTCATATCAGTAACAGTATCAGTAGTCACCTCAGTCACAACTCCTTTATATTACATACATTGGAATGAAGTGCATGCCACAATTCAATCATCAATTTAATCACTTTCATTTGCAGGTAATATAATAGTATATCAGTCACAGTATCAATTACAGTAACAATAGTGGTCATCGGACTAGGTCTGGCATTCTACCTTTCAGTTCAGAATCAGAAAGTCATTTAGGTAGACGCATTCACATTCAATTAACACTTCCAATATCATTCTCATTCATCAAAACGCATCGGACGAATATTGTTCGGAATCTAGTACACAATCAACACAACTCAGTACAATTCAGTAAGATTGCAATACAGTTCAATAATGTACTAAACAATAAGGTGAGACCATCTTAGGTTACTCACAGTATGCTCTAAACAGTTATTGCCTTGATGTCCTGGCAATGTCTGGATGTTGTCGTTCAATGTGCTCCTATATACATACAATACATACACATATCACAATATTACACAATTTTGTATTCATTAATACACATTCATGTATACTAGCTATGTACAATGCATGTTCATGACAATTCTGGGTTCCTTATCATTTATTTTGTTACACAAGTCATTCAGATATCCACATTCCATTTATCAATTCAAATTTGATTAAAAGTACACTTTCGGGTCCATTTTGCACAATTAATTTCATCAGAAAAGTGAAAGAATTTGTTAACACTTCCTTCTAACAAATTATTCTCCTATGTCTTAATTCTCTATTGATACTAAGATCACTCAATTTGATTCATTATTCTATGAGTTATGCTTAAAATGCCACAGACTGTGCACATTTAAAATTTTGGTTACTGCATGATTATGCATTCAAGTTTTACAACCTATATCTCTCAATCCCCATATCCAAAAATTACAAAATTTATACCAAATTAAAGATAAGAGAATAAGATACAACTTTAGTGAAGATAGCTTAGTCTAATTCGGCCTAAATCAATACAGTTTATTCAATAACTACAAGACATGATTTTTATCCCCGGTAGTGCTACTGCCTAAGCCAAGACTTACTTTCAAGCTCAATTTCTAGACCCTTAAGAACAAAATTCAAATTCAATTGCTTCTTAACATTTGTTTCCAAATGTCTCTAGTTCAATTTAAAACAAGAATAATTTCATTTGAAAATCTACAGATCAAAATATAACTAAAATACTGAAGCATGTTCAAAACATTCTAGTTATCAAATTCCAGCACACTTCAGCATTTTCATCCTAACACCCCCTTTCGGGATAACTTTGCATGATCTTTATGAGAAGGGAAATGGTGTATTTCAGTAACACTTTCTTCTAGACAATTGTTCCACTATGTTTTCAGTTTGTAATAACACCAAAATTGTACAATTTGAGTCAGTATACTGAAAGTTATAACCAAAAGAATTCAGACTATTTTTAAATTGTAACAGAATTCCTAACTCTAATTCCAGCTAGATTTTGAGATGCTTAGAGATAGAATTAACATTCAGCTTCTTCAGAAAAGTTGTTGGCTTATGTCTCTATTTTAATTTGAATCAAGAATCAACTCATTTAGAAATACATAGATCAAGTTATAATGAAAATACCAAGATGTGTTCAGTGAAAATTTTCTAGTTCATAAGATTCCAGCACACTTCTTCACCAATATCTCATATATGTCATCCCAATTCAGGCACAATTCTCATACTACCCAACATATCATAAAGACTAGATTGTCACTTACTTGTTAGGCTTTCAATTCAACTCAAACTTCATATTAAATCAAGTCTCCATGCAA
The DNA here is from genome assembly GCA_026770325.2 of Erythroxylum fimbriatum. Classification (NCBI taxonomy): domain Eukaryota; kingdom Viridiplantae; phylum Streptophyta; class Magnoliopsida; order Malpighiales; family Erythroxylaceae; genus Erythroxylum; species Erythroxylum fimbriatum. Next base: position 942,387 of record JANZLH020000015.1, on the reverse strand, counting down.
GCAAAATTCATCACAAACTTATGATGAAAACAAGTTGGTTTTGGACAGCAAGATGAAGGTAACTTTCAACTAGTTTTCTTGGCTATTTTGTGTAAGGTAAAAAGTTGGTTTTGGTGCAGAAATTTGGCTAGGGTTCAGGCAAATTAGAGAGGAGAAAGTTGAAGCAATTTCGTGGAGAAAGGTGAGAGAAATAATAGAAACATTGCTGCTGGAATTTGCACTTTACAGCAAAACATTTGTCCTAAGGCATGCCTTACATTTGCCTAATCACGATGCTGCCACTAATCCACTTTAGATGCTGCCATATGTCCCCAGTTAATCAGTCCATATGTCTCCTAATTATTGGTCCTCTTGTCACACAATAATTGATCCATTTGTCACTTCATTACAAGCCCATTTGTCACTAATTAACTATGCCAAATGTCACTCAATTTTAGGCTTAATCATCTAAAATTTTCATGTATCAAGTTATAATACAATTTGGCATTTTTCCTAGTCCAAATGTACCTTAAATTCACAAATTTTTTTGAAATAATACTAATGGTCTCCAAATAAATTTTTAACGCAAATAACTCACAATTCTCATTCTAATCACATTTATAAATCAATCATACCCGGAAAATGTCAATGAATGCATATACAATCATATTCATGTGCAAAATCAACATTCTTATGTATGTGCAAAAATATGCAAAGCATGATATGTATTTTCGAATTTCTCATAATTCACTATTCTTGCCTTAACACGGGTAATGGGATGTTACAGTATAGGTAAAGAAGCTTGAAATCTAAGTGCTTTAGTTAGAATATATTCTTTCACACTTCGCAATGAATCAAACCAAAAGGCTCAATTGCTCTACTATTGCTCAAAGGAAGACTGTCACGAGTTTGTTTTGCACATTGACAAATATCACAAGTCTTATTATTGATATCATGACCACTACCACTAACCCAAGGAACTCACTTCAAAACTTGAAAAAAAGAATGTCCCATATGCCTATGTCATAATTCAAAAAAGTTCGAAGCCATCGCACGATGCATATGAGCCTACGTCACCCCTCAGAAATAACCCCATCCTACTGCTCACCTGCATCAATCAAGGTCCTCAAAGTGTGGTCTTGCATCACAAACAATTTGTCAGTTAATGTTATAACATACTTAGTATCAAGTAGCATTCGTGCCAACGAAACAAGATTACAATTCAACTGAGGCATGTATAAAACATGTTTTAAAATCAAACCACCACCAAGGTCGATGGTACCTTTTAGGACTGTATTAGTCGTATCTCCATTAGGAAGAGTCACTGGTGATGGAACAAGTTCACGCATATTTGTAAAAATATGTTAATTTCCTGTTATGTGTTGTGAAGCAGTCGTATCCAACAACCATTGAGATTTCAATTGCTTACTAGATAATTTTTTGCTGCTAGAATTAGACGTCTTATGGGAGTTAATCATATTCATCAAGGCAGCCTAGTCATCATTAGAGAGATTAGGAAAGCTAACTCGATCATCAGAAGTTACCCAAGCATCAGTGGCACCCAAACTTCCACTTGCTTACATAACATTCGCTATGACATGTGTTGCTCCTACCAAATGTCCTCTACCTGCAGCGCCTCAGCCACCAGAAAACCACCAATCTGGGTACCCATTGATCTGCAAGTAATCTTTCATCAAATGCCCATTCTTCTTACGGTGACAACACACCAACGATGACCTCTCTTTCAGCAGCTACTTGGGCAGCCAATGACGTCAATTGTGGCAGTGGAGGTGCTTAAATAGCGAACCCAACAACCTCCACTCTCTCCTCTCTTTCCCTTGCAACCTATTTGTTTCTCTCCTCTTGGGTCATAAGCCCTATTCAACGTGGGCAACGAATCCGTACTTAGAATATTTGTACGCAACCTACCATATAAGGTCGTGTCTAGCCCCATTAGGAATTCATGAACTTTTTCCTTCTCCTGCTGTTCAAAAAATTCTTTTGCTAGATTGGAAGTGAATCCATCGCATCAACAAATTGGAATGTTCGTATAACCGACAAGCTCCTCCAATTTCACCCTCAATTTCCGAAAGTAAGTGGCGATAGAGAGGCCTTTTGATTTGCAGTTGGATATCTCCTCCTTAAGTTGGTGTACACACATAGCGTTCCCAACCGAAAACTATCCCTTCAAATCATCCCACAAATCCTTGACATAGTCCATGTACGTCAATGTAGAGCGTAAGGTCGGATCCATAGAGATCATAATTCAGTGGATAAGCATTGAATTAACGCTTTACCAATCATCAATCTCTGTCGATTCGTCATCTGACCTAACAATCGTGCCATCAATAAAAGAACTTTTATGTTTGGCCTTAAAGGCATTCTTCAATGCCTTTGCCCATTCATCATAATTCGATTCACCTTTGAGAGCAATCTGTTACGTGCGTGGAAATTCCTCCACGTGATAGGATTTGACTTTATCTTTAGCAAGTTATTTGGTTTTATCTGTTATTTTGTTTCAATAATTCCTATTTCCCTGCCTATACTTTTAGGATAGCGATATGAGAAGTGGGTGGGTAGTTTATTTACGATATTTGTAACTATGGCCCTTATAAATTAATGGGCACAGATAATAATAAGGGCATCGTTCAATTAATACTGATATTGACTATTTGTTAGTTGAGGCTAGGTCTCCTCTACAAATATCTATTTTATCTTGTCTTTTGCCTTTGCACTCTCTGTGTTTCTTCGATCCATCATAGGTCCCAAGAAGGGGTACATTCCAGCGTAGTATCAGAGCCTCAACATGGAGCAGAGGATGGGACAAGTGGAAGGAGCAATCCATGCTTTATCGGACAGTCAACAAGTTTTGATGAAGCAGATGGCAGAACTTGTTTCCAATATCAACTGTCAATTTGAATAGCTCTTAATAGCTAGTAAATCTGAGGGGGAAAGCTCGATAGCTAGGTCTGTCGGCAACCATAGGTACGCAAATCACACCACATTTGCGCCAAAGTTTAAATTAGAATTTTCGCGGTTCAACGGTCAAGAAGACCCCATAAGTTGGGTATGTCAGGTAGAGCAATTCTTTTCCTTCCATGACATACCTGCTCATGAACGGATCTCTCTTGCTTCTTATCATTTAGAGGGTGAAGCACAAATGTGGCTCCTACGAGTCCAACAAGAAAAAGAAAATTTGACTTGGTCTGAACTCAAAGAAGAACTAAATGCTAGATATGGGCCAACTGAGTTCTTTGACCCATTTGGTGCACTCACGAAGCTTTGACAAGAAGATACAGTGCAATCATATCAAGCAGAGTTTGAGAAACTTTTAGCTAAGGATGGTCGTCTGTCTCCCAAGAAGCAAGTTAGTTGTTTTGTTAGTGGACTCAAGGATACCATTCGCACTGAGGTCCAAGCAAATCGTCCAACTACACTTTCCACTGCCATTTCCCTTGCTCGTTTGTTTGAAGCCAAAATAACAGCCCAAAAACGAGTATCTAGTGTACCCAAGAGCAGCTCGTTGCCACCTTAATCTACAACTGTTGCTGCTACGACCAGTCCAGTTAAAAAGCTCAGTGTAGATGAACTTAACGAGCGTAGGAAACTAGGGTTGTGCTTCCATTGTAATGAAAAGTATGAAGTAGGACATCGCTGTAAAAAGTTATTGTCTATACTAGTTGTACAAGATAATAGTGAGGATGATGTGGATATGGAGATTGAAGATCTAGAGGAGGAGAAGTCATCTATTTCAATCCACGCACTCACCGGGAGTCCTAATCCGTGAACCACGTGTTTGAAGGGCCAACTTAAACAGAGTATAGCTGCTATTCTCATCGACACAGGTAGCACTCATAATTTTATTAATGCAGATTTTGCAGAAAAGGCTCATATACCTATTACTAGTAGTGGGTGGTTTGAAGTTCTCGTGGCATCTGGTGATCGATTGTTTAGCAAAGGGAAGAGTAAACAAGTTCCTATCACCATCCAAGGATTCACTACATGGGTGGATCTTTATTTACTTCCACTCGAAGGCTGTGATATAGTCCTTGGCACGTGTTGGCTAGAGACTATGGGTCCCATCACATGGGATTTCTCTCGCCTTACTATGAAATTTAATTTACAAGGAAAGGATGTTATTTTACGTGGCATCTCAGCTCCCAAAAATTAGGTGGTGTCTGACGTCCAAGCGGTGGAGTTGACCAAAAACATTTGATATGGGATTTATCTTCACATAATTGCTGCAACCAGTCTACAAGCTATAATTCTTCCTGAAGTTCGAGATATACTGAAGTGCTTTTGCACAGTTCTACAGGAATCTACCACATTACCTCCCATGCGCTCATAAGATCATCGAATTCCACTTGTTTCTGGCCATGGACCTATCTCGGTACGACCCTACAGGTATCCACAGTTTCAGAAAACTGAAATAGAAAAGCTTGTTTCTAATATGTTGCGAGCATGAATTATTTGCCATAGCCACAGTCCGTATTCTTCTCCAATTTTTTTAGTAAAGAAACAAGATGGAACATGGCGTATGTGTGTCGACTACAGGGCACTCAACAAGATTACTATGAAGGATAAGTTTCCAATTCCTGTAATTGATGAGCTTTTGGATGAATTACACGGAGCCCAATTCTTTTCTAAGCTAGACCTGAGATCTGGCTACCATCAAGTTCGTGTGCATTCTGAAGATATAACAAAAATTGCATTCAGAACCCACCAAGGCCATTATGAGTTTTTAGTCATGCCTTTCGGCTTGACTAATGCACCTTCCACCTTCCAGTTGCTTATGAATGAGGTATTTTGAGATCATCTTCGAAAGTTTGTGTTGGTATTTTTCGATGATATTTTGATTTATAGTAAATGTTGGGATGATCATTTACGACATCTAGAGATGGTATTTTCCTTACTACAATCCCACCAACTCTTCATGAAACTTGAAAAATGTCAGTTTGGGCAACAAAATGTCAAGTATCTGGGTCACATTATTTCTACCCATGGAGTGGCAGTTGATTCGGAAAAGATTGAGGCAATCTCAGCTTGGCCTAAGCCTGTTACGCAAAAAGCTATGCGGGGATTCTTGGGGTTATGTGGATATTATCGAAAGTTCATCCAGAGTTTTGGTAAGATTGCATCTCCTTTGACAGACATGCTTAAAAAGAATCACTTTACTTAAAGTAAGGAGGCGGAAGAAGTTTTCTCTAAATTAAAGCAAGCCATGACGCAAGCTCCAGTCTTGGCTCTTCCAGATTTTTCCAACAAATTTGTTATAGAATGCGATGCTTATGGATCAGGTATTGGTGCAATACTCAAACAAGAAAGGCCAATAGCTTTCTTCAGTCAAGCATTACACAGGAAGAACCTCTTCTTATCCACATATGAGAAGGAAATCTTAGCTCTCGTTCTGGCAATAGAGAAGTGGCATCCTTATCTATTGGGAAGGCAATTTATTGTTCAAACTGATCATCAAAGTCTTCGACACTTGTGGACCCAAAAAATAGCCACCACGGCTCAACAAAGGTGGTTACTTAAGCTAATGGGATTTGACTTCATTATTAAATATAAATTAGGAAAAGAAAATATGTCACCGATGCATTATCACGCAAATATGAGGAGGATGAGGTGGGTCATCTACAGGCAATTTCCAAGTTAGTACCAAATTGGGTAGACACAATTAAAGAGGAACATGCAAACAGCCCATTTATTCAACGCATGTTCCAACTTTTGCAAAAAGATGATGCAGTGGGTCCTTGGGAAAATAAAGAGGGAATTATTTTCTTCAAGCAACGTGTTTACTTGGAGAAAAACTCTCCTTTACTTCTCTCCATTATTGATCAATTCCACTCTTCAACCCATGAGGGATTTCATAAGACTTATCAACGGGTACGAAGTAATTTCTACTTTCATGGGCTACGAAGCAAAGTCATGCAATTTGTCTATGAATGTGACGTTTGTCAAAGACACAAAAGTGAGCAAACATTGCCTTCCGGACTCCTATATCCTCTTCCAATTCCTGAAAGAATTTGGGAAGATATATCAATAGGTTTCATCGATGGATTGCCAAAACCTGGTGGAAAAATATTGATATTCGTGGTAGTGGACAGGCTTTCTAAATATGCACATTTTATTGATGTAACACCCCACTCCCACGTGACCCAAATCCGATATCGTTGGTGATATCCGAGTCCGTGCCCCGCGAGGGTGGCGTACTACATCAGTCGGTTAAAACTCAGTATAACATTTTCTT
>JANZLH020000015.1:925547-936058 GCA_026770325.2 Erythroxylum fimbriatum | reverse complement strand
AAAAGCAAAACTGTGTGGGCTTGGCTGGGCCAAGGCCCAAAACGGACAATATCTGTAAGCGGGTGATCTGGGATGTTACAAAGTGAATGAACATTTTACAGAAGTTTAATTAACTTTTTAATATATCACATCGCAATATTATTTGATATCTTGTATGTTGTAAGTTTACATTTAAGATTTATGAATTGTATAAATGAATTTTAGTTTAAAGGAGCAACAAAAAAAGTTCTAAGATATATCAAAGGGGCCTTATGTTATGGTATCAAATTCTATTTGTTTTAAAGTTTCAAGTTGCAAGGTTACTCTTGCAGTGATTAGGTAGGGTCTTTAAATAGAATAAAAATCTTCTCAAGCTAATATTTCAGCCTTGGATCAAGACTATTTACCAGTTGTTCAAAAAGGTAGGAGATAATTGCACAATCAGCATTTAAAGTACAATTTATAATAGTGTCAACAGTTTTTAATCATACTTTGTGGCTAATAAAAGTTCTAATTAATTTTCAGTTAGAACAAAAGACAAGTACAGAGGTGATGGTAGGTGTTACAAAGGTTTTCCTTTAAGCACGAACTTATCCCACAATATGCGCCAACCTCTTTGCACGACAATCTCACTTAGCATCGTCAAAGTAAGATTCAACCTTGTCCTGTGATCGTCGACCAACCTACTTGTTCTCGAACGACTTACGACCCTTACAATGTTTCACTCTCACAGCCTTGCAAGAAAACTACGAAAGAAAATATTAATGGCAACCAAAAGAATATGAGAAAGAGATAAGGCAAATGCCAACCTTGATTACTTCCCTCAAAGTATACAAAGAAATACTCCCTCAATCTCTAAGTGCCTCCCACACTCACATCTTTAAGTGTCTCTGACTCTCACCCTAAGAAGAGTAAGGCTCAAATGAGCTATTTATAGACTTCTCTATATAACTAAGTTAGAATCTTAACAGAACTCTACTAACTAAGATCATAAATTTATCTTATCTTATCCTTATTAGATTACATCATACTAGCAAATAGATGACATCCCCATCCAATTAGTACTCTATCTAATAGGATTAAGCTACATCACAATAACATAAATGGTTACATCAACTAAGATCTCCTTTATCTTTAGATGATCCTTCCACATGATCTTTATCTATTAGAGCTGATGTCCATCCACTGTGATCTTATCCGCCACATCATCCAAGATCTCATCATCTCCATCCGTTGATGATGAGTAATCCAAGCCAAAAGCACATTGGTCCGTCCAATGCTTACCCATGCCAACTCCATTAGCTATGGTCCGTCTACTTGAACACACATTAAGTCCTTAGTCTATCAAGAACTTAGCCTTAGCTAAATCAGCTTCTCATATATTCCTATCATGCGTGTGATCCAACTAACCTTCCACTTGATATTCATCTCAAGCCCTTTTTTGGTCTCACATTCAAATTTTGCATCTCTCGAAGATTTCCGCCAATGTGCACTAATGCATGCCAACGCTTGACATTGCCCCTTTTCCTCCTTGCCTCCTCGCAAGTTTTTACCTTATTCAGTTGTTCTGCATGTCGAACACTGGTCAACACTCGTCAATGCCTGCACGATTCCACTATTACTACTTAGGATTCTAACAAACCACCCCACCAGAAGAAATTGATGCCCTTGTCGAAATAATCTATGGACACTCCTCCGAATGTGGTTTCCTCGAAGACTCCTTTGCCATTGGCACATCTCCCACATACCATATCCCTTCTCCATCGGGTGTCTCCTTGTTTTTGTTTGGATGCTCCTTCACAAAAGGCCCATTACGCCTAACACAGCATAACTGTTAAGGTAGACTTCTTCCATTGACCTCTGCCTCTCCTTGATCCTTTACGACAATAGAATTTACTTGCTCCTTACCCACCTTCCATCTTAGGTATTCTTGAGCAAAATGCGACTCTTCATAAATGAAACAAGTAACATCCCTTTTTTATTGTTCCTTAGCTTGAGAAGATTTACTTACCTTCTCCTTATCTCTCTCCAAGCCATTTTGCATCCTACCATTCTCCTTGCCCTCGCAGCTAGTTCGAATCGATGGTGGCATTTGAAGATCCACCAAGGCATCCGCAGGTGCTATCTCATTTAAGAGTTCCTTCACGTTTTGCCTCCGAAGCTACATTTGTGCCCAACCTTACAAGCCGCTTATGAAGTTGAACAACTTATCCTCCTTCGACATGTTCCGCACGTCCAACATCAAAGATGTGAATTTCCTCACATACTCCTACACTGAGTCGTCTTATTTCAACCTCTTCAAAGCTTCCCTTGTGACTCATGAAGTGTCATTGGGGAGGAACTAATCCGTTAGCTCCTTCTTCATCTTCTCCCTTGTATCGATGGGAGGTCTACTCATACTAATGTCGTTAGAGGTCCTCATTCTCTACCATAGCTTTGCATCCTTTATTAGGTACATTGTTGGGATCGACACATTCTCAAAGTCAGCCACCTTTGCCGTTGCAAAGGACTGCTCTATATTCATCAAGAAATTTTTGAGCTCCTTGACACTCAACTTACCGTCAAAAACTTATGGCTCTCGTACCTTCACCAAAGTTCTTTCCGCTTGTTCAATGTCCTGTGTTGCAATGGCACGCATTAGGATTGCTACCTCAAACCTAGACTCATTTTGTGCCTTCATCAACTACGTTCTTTGATGCTGCAACTGTTGGATTCGCGCCTCCAACATCTCAAATTAAGTGTTGTAAGAAGTGACCTCCTTCACCCTTTGGGAAATCGGCTCGATGAGTGCCTCTACTTAGTTGACACATTCCGTCAAATTGCTTCCTCCTACCATCTCAAACTATGGTTTTGACACCAATTGTTATAAAGGTTTTCCTTCATGCACGAACTTGTTCCACAAGATGCGCCAACCCCTTTGCACAACAATCTCACTTAGCTCCGTTAAAGCAAGATTCAGCCTTGTCCTGTGACTGTCGACCAACTTATTTGTCCTCAAACGCCTGGCAACCCTCACAGTATTTCACTCTCACACCCTTGCAAGAAAACTACGAAATAACTAAATATTCATGGCAACAATAAGAACACGAGAACGAGATGCGGTAAATGCCAACCTTGATTACTTCTCTCAAAATATACAAAGAAATACTCTCTCAATATTTAAATATTTCCCACACTCGCGTCTTTAAGTGTCTCTGACTCTCACCTTGAGAAGAGCAAGGCTCTAATGAGCTATTTATAGGCTCCTCTAGATGACTAAGTTAGAATCCTAATAGAACTATACTAGCTAAGATCACAATCTTATCCTTATCAGATTACATCATACTAACTAATAGATGACATCCTCATCCAATTAAGATTCTATCTAATAGGATAAGCTACTTCATAATAACAAGATAAATGATTACATCTATTAGGAATGATCTGTCCATATCCACGAAGATTTCCTTTATCTTAAGATGATCCTTCCACATTATCTTTATCTCTTAGAGCTGATGTCCATCCACTGTGATCTTATCCACTACATCATCCAAGATTTTCTCATCTCTATCTGTTGATGATGAGTTATCTAAGCCAACAGCACATTGGTTCATCCAATGCTTACCATACCAACTCCATTAGCCATGGTCTGTCCACTTGAGTACACTCTAAGCCCTTAGTCCATCAAGAATGTAACATCCCATTCTCATATTAAGGGTTACAACCTGAAAATCCAGTACATGTGAGCTCAAAAGGAAATGCATGTTCTTACTTAAGCATAATATTAGCATATATGCACATAAATATTGAATCTTTGCACATAAAAATAATGGTGCATGCATTCATTGACAACTTCCAAATATAATTGAATTTAAATGTGATTTTATTGAAAATAAGAAGTAGAGGGAGTAGAAAGAGTGATCTTAGGATGAGTTGTAATAATAGAAAAATTTGGAAATAAAATTGGTAGTGATCTAGAAAATGTTCACTAAGTGTGCTTCGGTTTGTTAGCCATAACTTTTTCTTTAGTTATCCAAATGATATGATTCTTCATTTGTAGTAAACGAGAGACATATGGCTACATTTCTTATGAAGACATCGAATTTAAATTCTGTCTCTAAGAGTCTCAAAATTTTCATGAAGTTGAGAACTGGGTGTAGTACATTGGTGGATAAATGTAAAATTCGTGTTTGGAATGCAGGGGAAATTAGGGATTGATCTAGATAAATTTTGACAAAGTTTCCTTCTTGAGAGTTGTATATCTTTCTTTTATCTTTCCAACGATATATAGTATGAGAATTGTGGATAATGGAGTCGAATGTTATGATCCTTATAAGTGGAGATTCTCAGGAGTATGGATTGGATCGTCCGATGACGTCATATTGTCTGGTGATGACATCATACCGTCTAGTGATGATGTCATATCATCTGTAATGAAGTATCGTCTGATGACGTCATATTGTCTGGTGCACTGTTCATCTGATCCTATCGTCTGATCCACTGTAGACTGAATCGTCTACCATATCGTCTAGTCCAAATTTGACCCTCTAAACAATATAATCTATCTTTGAAGTCTTCATGAAAGTTGTAGATCTTGAATCTCTCTTTCTAACCGTCCAAAGAACACCTTAATCCGACATTGTTAAAGAAAGTTATGGCAATTTTTCTGATTTTGTCTAGTTTTGTCTGACCCTATTGTCTGGTCTACTTTTGACCCTGCAAATGATAGAACTTGTCTTCAAGATCTTCATGAAAGTTATACATCTTAAAGTTCTCTTTCGAACAGTCCAAAGAACACTTTGATCTGATATCCATAGAGAAAGTTATGCCAATTGTCCCAAATCGTCTGACCCTTTGTTTAGTTTCGTCTGGCCTATCATCTGGTCCAATTTTTGACCCTCAAGATGACAGAATCTCTCTTTGAGGTCTTCACAAAAGCTGTAGATCTCGATGTCCTCTTTGAAACTGTCGTAAGATGACCTTAATCCCACATCTGTAGAGAAAGTTATGTCATTTGCTCCGAGACAGGTTCAACATGATTGAGGACAAAAATAATATCAAATGAGATAAATGATAATTTTTGAAAAAATGATAATTGAATAAAAAGATTAAATCACATATTTAATGTAATTAATTGTAAATTGTTTGTGTAGGCATGATAATGACTTAAGCCAATGTACTTTATTAGGAATGACAATAATAGTCTAATTCAATCCAAAATAAATAGATTTAACTCAAATGGACAAAATGTTAACTCAGTTTTTTTTCTTCAAAATTTTGAAGTTTGTATTGAATTCAAAATTAGGCTTCACAATTTGACCCGACCTCTTCAAGTTGTTTCCTCTTTAAGGACGAGTTCGGACTACTCATAAAAGACTTTAAGTTAGAGATGACAATCAGGTCTTGAGTCAAGCTTAGACTCAAGATACTCAAGCTTGACAACTATTACAAAAAGACGTCATTTTTTTGCTTTTAAAATATATAAAAATAAAAAATTAGCTTGGGTCGGACTTAGACCAAGTTGGGCTTGGACCGGAGTAGAGGATAAAGCTCAAGTCTGGCTGTGGAGCCAAACTCGTCCCGTGGTAATCCCTACTTCAAGACACATGTAAATGACTTGGATAGTTGGATTGGTCGCAAACAACCTCAGAACCGGTCAGTCGATTGTGACTATAGTGTACCATTGAGCTTCAATAATGACAATCACAATACTAGGACAATGGATCGTGCAAGTACGAAAATTACTTGGTGAACAAGGGCGGCCATTCTTTCAGGCATTGAAGATAATGGAGTACGTGATAACAATAAATTCCATTTTAAGGAATCAGGAAAATGACAGAATATTCTTATTGATCTTTCCATGGCAACCTCGGACTCAGAGACTAGGAAAGTGGTAAAAATGCAAGGAGACAATTTCCTAGTCATGGTCCTGTTAATTAATGGCAGGAAGGTCCTTCGGAAGTGGCACTACTTCCTCTGAAACTTGGAGTTTGATTGCAGCTTGTTTGTCATCTGTATCAGGAATGGAAGGAAGCCGATGAGAAAGAGGAATCAATCCCTTTTCTCTGCAAGTTTCAACAGCTCCAACGAACATATCTTCAAGGCTGTACTTAAACTCAAAACCCATGTCTGTAAGCTTCTTGGAAGAGAAGACAACCCGCGTCAGGTTCTCGTCAACGTCCTTGAACCTGAGAACAAAAGCTGATACCAGTTAGTCTAAGGTTATAAGTAACAGATTCCGATAATGCTGGGCAGTGTTTCGGGGGTTTACTTGGTGGGAACATTGTACTCAGGGTACTTCTGTTTAAGCAACTTCGCAAGATCATGGATGTTAGCGTCATGAGAGGAGCAAATATAACGACCTTCTGCCATGGAATTCTGGAACAGGAAGATGTGAGCAATGCAGAGATCGTCCAAGTGCACGTAATTCCCCTGTTTTATGATCCCATAATGAGATTCATTTCCTGTAATCAGGTTAAGTGTGTTTTTAGTAACCTGAAGAACATCGAACAACCTCTGTTCTATGACAGTTTTTTAACATATATACCAGTAATGAGTGAAAGTGCAGTTATAAGACTAGGTGGCATCGAGGACATGATAAAAGGACCAACAACAAGAGTTGGTATGATTGTGATTAGATCAATATTGTTCTCTTTAGCGAATTTCCAAGCTGCTTGCTCTGCCAGTGTCTTGGAAACGAAGTACATCTGGTTTTTGAAGGGAAATCCTGTGTTAGTAATGGTTATACCTGTTCATAAAATCTGAAACCTGGATTTGAGAAATGGGATGTGATAATGATACCAACCCATCCAGTCATTTTTACGGACTGAACAAAGTCCAAATCACTCCAGCAGTTCTCATCGTAAACTGGTTTTTTGTGTTCTTCAACGTCCACAGTTCCTGCTGATGATGTGAACACTATCCTCTTCACTGTCTTTGCCTTAACACACGCTTTCATAATGTCCAATACTCCATTAATGGTCGGCTTTATCACTTCATTCTGCCAAGAAAAGGAGGGAACGGCAGAATAAGTACACATAAACCATGTAGTCAGCAGTTGTCTGTCTTCCCACATCCTATGAGTAATCCAACAAAGTGGGAATTCAATCGTTCCGATGATCATACCTCTGGATCTTTGGACTCGAAGTCCATGGGAGTGGCAACATGGAACACTCCTGTACAACCTTGAATCGCCTCATCGAAACTTCCTTCTTCGGAGAGATCAGCTTTCCACAGACTCAAGTGAGTCTTAGCATTTGGCAACTCCAGTAAGTGCTTCACCTTCTTTACATTTTCTAAAACAACACGACAAAGTCGAATGAAAAACGAAGCATCAGACAGACAGTTTATGTATATAACTGAAACCAAAAAAAAGGTGGTGGGAATCAGCATCCAAACCAGGGTCTCTCACTGTAGCACGAACAACGTAGTCCTGCTCAAGCAGTCTCATGATGAGCCATGATCCAATGAACCCAGATGCACCAGTCACACATACGATCTTTGCTTCTGATCCCATTTATCTTCCAGAGAAGGTGGTGATACAAAGATAATTAAAAACAGAACCAGGTAAGAGTTTTGTGGTATAAACCAAAACGTTTAAGCAAATCGACTCTAACATAACAATATATATATGTACGGAATACTATTTTCATCTAACAAATTCGTTATTTTTGAGTTAGATCTGATTACCTAACAGTCCTTGCACGTGTGTGGTAGTGTAGTTGCGGCTAGAATACAAGCTGAAAGAGACGGTCAGGTGTGGTGTGGATGATATTTTAAAATTCCGACAACAAATTAAATAAAAAGTTTAAAATTTAAAAGTTAGTATAAAATTAAAATTAAAATATAATTAAAAAAGAGATCATCTTTATTAATGAAAAAAGTTGAAGTTTGATTTAAAAAAAGTTATTAAATGAAAATTAATGTATTTATTTTATAATCGTTTAAAAAATGAATCGATTAATTAATAAATAAATTATTTTTTTAATAATAAAAGTTATTAAGGTTAAATAAATAAAAAATTAATTGGTTCAAATTTTAAAATTGAACTGACTAAATCGGTTCAACTTTTTAATTATTAGTCGTAACTATTTTATTATTGGAAGGTTTTAATTTGAAAAAAAGTAAACTTGAAAATGAGTTTAATCATATTCAAATATAAAAATTTAGATATAAGTAAAATCAAATTTAATTTTATTTCTTAATTTTATGTTGAATTGGGTTTATTTTTAATTGATCGAATTTGAAAAAATATAAAAGTCAAATTTAAATTGGAGTTTTGATTGAATGAATAATCGAGTCCTGAGACTCAAAATATGAAACTCGTAAAATTGGGAGTCCAATTCCTCTGTCCAATTTTATGGTGTCTTATTGTGTCTAGTGAATCTCAACCATTTATTTTTGCGGGTCCTATGTTTATTTATGTGGGACCCGCATAAATGAATGACTGAGATTCACTGGACACAATAAGACACCATAAAAACTGGACAGAAGATCTTGGTTGTAAAATTGGAGATATTCTATAATGATTCAATTTTATGATTAAGTGACTAGTGATTTTAGTTTTACTAATGACTAGTGTTTTAAATTATAACTAAAACTCGGGGGCTTTTTAGATTGAGGAATTTCAAATTGGGCCAGAGGTATATTTAACAGAAGTTAGGACACATGTTCCCATAACTGTGGAGTTTACTTGTGTTTCAGTCAACCAGACAATACTACTGTATACTGTAGGTCCAATTGGAAAATTGGGCTCGATAGACTCTAAAATGGGACGAAGATAATACTTTTATAAATAAGGATCAAATCACCTGTTTTATTTTTATTATTTCAACTCTGATCTAAGTCTCTTATCTACATATTTACGTAGATGAGATAAGTTAGAACAATATGAACAACATTCACCTTTCCTTATAAACGAGGCAAAAGGGTCGGTAAAAAAGCTTCCATGTCAGTGATCAACGAACACGAGCACGAGTACTTTCCAATGACACCGGACACATGGGGAACGATGCACCGACCTCTTACGCCAATCACCGGTAAAAGCCACTAACTTCGGGACTAAAGATCGACGGTTGGTCAATTGTGATACCCAATTTCCGGTGCATGTCACAGATTCACAGTTCACATGATACCCATCGGATAGTTGTCACTGCCTATAACTTGCGACGGTTGAGACGGTTGCACATGGGTTGGTGTTATGGGGGGGCGTAAAACGGTGACGTTTGATTACGTATACGGTCTGTCTAAATTGAAAGTGCATTGGAAATAAAAAGCATCGTGGTCCTACTCCTTTCACAGAATCTAACCTATCCGCGGTCAGTGCATTGGGATTCATTTAGCAACCATTGGACGGTGAGACTTGGAATCTTCATTGGCATGGTCACCGTAGCCAGGGAAGTTATTATCCGTTATAACGGATTCCGAGTAAATGATATACTTTGATTAAAATAAGTTATAACAATAATAATAATAAAAACTGTAATTACTCGCTAAAAATTTTAATGTTTAATTTAAAAATTATTAAATAAAAATTATTTATTTTATTTTAATTTATAAAAAATAAATTGATTAATTATTTTTTAGTAATAAATATTATTAAACTAAACTAGAAAATTCACACAAAGGTAGTGTGACTTGGAGTGGATTGCTTATAAGAAAATGTCACGTATTTGTCGGAAACAGACATAACACGGTCCTAAGTGACATAAGGAGATCCAAGGAAAATCGCATGATGATGGGCCCAACCTTCAATGACGTAATTTTTTTTAATACTTTCACTGTCTTTATGATTTATAATAATTCTTAAATAATTGAGATTTATTAAATATTAATATAATTTAAACATAATCGTTAAATATTAACTAAAATTTACTTTTGATTCTTAAGATTGAAATAAGATATTTTGTTCAAGTTAACCAGTTCCAACTCTGTTTTATTAAATCTCATCTACATATTTATGTGAATTTGTGTGGACCAACAGGGTTTGAAACATCCTAATGAAAACAGGATGCTTCAAATGGTAGAGGCGATTTGGTTTGCTCCAACCCCTTAAGATTTTGTTAACAAGTTGGATCCCAAAAGACGGATGAGACATTATTAGGTACGGAAGAGTGTATGGCCACAACATCCTCGTACTCCATCGTACCATTCGTTTGATGATTTTTTAGGGTTTGTTTCGTTAAATGTTAATGGAATAAAACGAAACGAAATGAAACCAAATGAAATAGTTTAGAATGGAATGGAATGTAATATAGTGAAAAATTGTTTGGAAGGGATGGAAGGTTTCATAATGTAATGTAATAAAATGTTGTTTAAAAGATAGATGTAATAAAATATAATACATAACCTATAACTGAAAATGCAAAAACACTCGAATGCTATAGTTTTAAAACAACAAAAACCTGTGACTTACAAAAAACATGTTACGCTTGTGACTTGTTCTGTGAAAAACAATTAAAGTCACGGTTGTGACTTGAACAATAATTTTTTATATATTATATATTTTTATTAATAAAAATTTCATGATTTTATTATTAATTATATACAATTTA
>JANZLH020000015.1:910345-925293 GCA_026770325.2 Erythroxylum fimbriatum | reverse complement strand
TGTTGGTTGTTGTTAGGATAGGGTAAGAAATAATTGATATTATGGAAAATTATTGAAGGTATATTAGGTAATATATATTTGTTAGTTTATGTTCCATCCTAAACTCCCCGAATCAGAGGTTTCTCATTTTCACTGTTTAAGATGGAATAGATCGTAACATGAAATTCTCCGCTTCTATTCCATTCTATTATAAAACCTCATTTCAAATGATAGAACTGTGTTACGTTCCTTCTCATTTCATTATATAACCCTCAACCAAACAGACCCTTAATTTCGAAAAAAGGTGGTAGATTTGGTTTACAAGGTCACAATGAGGTCCTATCCTAGCCTTCCATCACCAGGTCAGATAGCAATAGGTTGCGCTGAGTTAGATTCCGATTTGTACCCAAACTTGAGTTTTGTCTAAAACTCGATTAGATTCAAAGTATATGATTTGAACTCGAGCTTAGGTCCGACTTAATTTTTTCATTTAAAATTTTAAAAATAATATTATTTTTCTAAAATTTTTAAGTATTAGATTGAACAGGGTAGTGTAGTCTGATCTCAACCGGAAGTTCATTTTTTTTAAAAAAATCCTAAATCCAACTCAAAGTCTAGTAATTTATTATATATGTTCGATAATTTACTTAATGATCATCCGAAAAATCCAATCTGCTTATTTAAGCAAATGTGTCATCAACATAAATGTTCTTTTCTGCATAAAGATCCTCTTTTTCTCTGTAATCCTGTGGCTCTGAACTCGGGGCACTGAAACAAAAAGTAGGTCACTTTCTCATGTCTAAAATATATTGTTAGAACACTGTTAGCTCAATTATGATTATCACTGCAGAAAACAGAGAACAAAAAATGACATTTCTGGTCTCTGCACTGACTTAAGAGGACCATTCATTGAATCAGAGTAATAGGTAAACCAGAGTAATAGGTAACCATAATCCATTTCCTGACGCTTACTATCTGTCTATAAGAAGAAACCTGTATTGAGTGATTCTGCATTTCAAGTTCTTTGAGATAAGGGAGGGAGAAGAAGAATGAGAGACATGAAACATCTGGGACTGTCTATCTTCCTGATTCTCCTCATTCAAGAACAGGGTAATTTTCGTCAAGTGAAAGCTGATGAAGGGTTCATTACAGTCAAAGGAGTGCACCTTATGTTGAATGGGAGTCCATTTTATGCAAATGGGTTCAATGCCTACTGGCTCATGTATTTGGCAACTGACCATTCTCAGAGGAACAAAGTTTCATCTGTCTTGGAGGAAGCTAGAGCTCATGGCCTTACTCTATCAAGAACATGGGCTTTCAATGATGGTCAAGACAGAGCTCTTCAGTCATCCCCTGGCTCCTACAATGAGCAAACTTTTCAGGTTATTTTAAGTGATCATTTTGTGTTTCTATTTTCCTCCTGTTTCCTCATGATCTGGTTTCTTGCTTTTTCTAAATGTTGTTCATTTTTTTCTTCGTTTAAAGGGATTGGACTTTGTAATATCTGAAGCAAAGAAATATGGGATTAAGCTAGTTTTGAGTTTGGTGAACAACTACGAGAACTATGGAGGAAGAAGACAGTACGTGAACTGGGCGAGAAATCAAGGGCAATCTGTTTCATCTGATGATGATTTCTTTACCAACTCTGTAGTCAAAGGCTATTACAAGAATCACATCAAGGTGACTCAATGCTCTCCCTCAGAGACATTCATATCTCCTCTGTTCCTTCCCTGTTTTCTTTTCATGGAGTGAACATAGCATTTCTCTGATCATAATTTCAATCAGAGAAAGAATGGGCATAGTTAAAGTTCCCACTTTGGACTAAAAGTTTGATGCTTTTGTCATAGACTATCCTGACAAGGCGGAACAGTATCACCGGAGTTGCTTATAAAGATGATCCAACAATCATGGCTTGGGAGCTTATAAATGAACCCAGGTGTACCTCCGATCCATCAGGAAGGACCATTCAGGTTTGATACGTATCTCCAGGTCTTTAAAACACCCCCATTTGACCAAGCTACAGTCTTTTGGATTTGATTCATCGCAATCTTGTCAGGATTTTTTTCAACTTATTACTGCTTTCTGATTGATGTTGACACGTAAGCTTTACGTTGTTTTTTTAACACGACAGGCTTGGATTACGGAGATGGCTTCATACCTGAAGTCCATAGATGGAAACCATTTATTGGAAGCAGGGTTAGAAGGGTTTTATGGACAATCATCGTCACTAAACCAACAGTATAATCCCAACTCCCAAACAGGAACAGACTTCATCGCCAACAACCAGATTCCTGGAATCGACTTTGCCACAGTCCATTCATATCCTGACCAATGGTAAGCAATGTCCTGCTAAAAGATCAGAATCCTATTCAGTTGCTAGTGTTCCTAACGGAGAACGGAGTTTCTCTTGTTCATGAACAGGCTAACAGATTCGAACGAAGAGAGGTTGCAGTCATTCCTGAACAATTGGGTGGCAATTCACATCCAAGATGCTCAGAACATACTTCACAAACCAGTTCTCTTCACGGAGTTTGGAAAATCATCAAGAACTGGCAGTTACAATCAAAGGGATCAGTTGTTCGACACCATTTACTCAGCAGTTTACTCTTCTGCTAGAGGTGGTGGAGCAGCTGCAGGTGGCATTTTCTGGCAACTGTTTACTCAAGGAATGGACTCATTTCGAGATGGCTATGAGGTTGTCTTCTCTGAGACCCCCTCAACAGCTAACCTCATCACCGATCAGTCTCAGAAGCTCAATCAGATTCGGAAGATGTTTTCAAGGCTACGAAATATGAAGAAATTGCACAGAGCAAGAGATATCAGAAAGGCTTTGGCTAGGAACAATAGTACTATTGTGAAGCATTAAAAATTTTCAATAGATTTCTCATTAGTGTAGTTTAATATGCAATGTTTTCATAAACATTGGCCATATCAAACAATAAAATTTAGGATTTCACTTTGTCTGTTAGGTGAAAGTCACTTCTAATACAGTTCTCAACCTGAAACCAATTCCAAACTTACTTTGTCTAATTGTAACGTTGATCAGTTACCCTCCAGTCAAGAACTCGTTTGCAAAAACTATATCAAACCACAGATATAAAAGGAGATAAATCAACTGATTGGCTTAGAAACATTCTAAAGTTACATTAGTGCCTCTTAATCTTTAAGCTCTGGTTCTTATAAAGGCATCTTTTAGTTTCTAATATACAAGCATGGATTATCGCCAAGCAATCAGAATGGATAAAAGGATGTGCGCCTACTACTACTCGCCTTCCACCACTAACCCGAAACTTAAATCACGGTCTCATCTTTGATCGTAGCATTCTTCTGAATGACTGTAATCCCTGACCTGATGTAAATTCCTTCACTTGGCCTTTCTGCTTCTTGAACGCCCTGAGAAAAACGAAAAACTAGTTCAGCAGAGACATGCACAACATCGAAAAGATAAAGAGAAAAACACGGTTTCAACTGGTTTTGACATTCCCTAAAGGATGTGGTGGTGTAATCATTACTTTAAACACAGAAACTGATACTTACATCCGCATTTCTAATGATGACGTCTTGTCCAATCTTGGCGTTCTTGTCGATAATACAGTTCCTTGAAGAAAATGATTAGGGATCAGCAAAAGGTTTGTGAGTATTTCATAACGAAATTAAATGACTGAACCTACAACTTGCTCACCTGATTTTAGTATTTTGTCCAACACCAATTGGAACCTTTCCTTGGGCAAGCAATGAAGCGATTTCCGCTTCGGTTTGATAATAGTCGGCCCCCATCATCATAGTATCCTGCAAAGAAAATATTGTAAGGCACTGAAATTCATTCAAGGTAGTCTAAAGATTTATTGTTGGCTTCTGTACTAAAATCTAGATGCAGTTAAGATCTAGAGCATTTGTATGAGAAAGCCTCTACATCTACTAGTCTTTCCCGTTTCACTGACCAAACATCAAATCCGAATAGTATTTCTGATTTATCTTATTCATTTTGTTCTCAACTTTGGGCAGTAGCTTCTATTCTTTCGTTGGATGTAAGGGAAGAGGAGAGGAATCGATAAAGCTAGAGGATGGCTAACCAGAAGCTCAACACCCTTCTCTAAACGTGATCGAACACCGACTATGGAGTGTTCCACACTACATTCCCTTAGGAAGCAACCATGTGAGATTATGGCATCCACAACCTGCAGCAAATAAATGGGTCAAGAGATGCAACAATCTAGTTGGAAATTGCCAGTTTGTCAAACCAAACAATCGTACCCTGCAGTTGTCAACTTTAGTTGGGGGCAAAAATCTAGGAGATGTGTAGAATGGTGTCTTTGGATCATAAAATTCGAACTTCGGTGGCTGCAGAAAAGGTGTCTTATCAGTTTGCAGAATCATATATGACACTCATTCTGTTCAACAATAGGACACAAATTTTACTTTTAGAGTGCAACCCTTGTAAGGCTGAACAATTTTCTTCATCACAAAACAAGATTGAATAAAGAATTTGCATCGGTCAATAGTTTTATCAGAGAATTGTGTCTACCAACTTCAGTTCAAGGTTTTAGAGGCGAAACAACGGACCTGTTCGGTTAGAGCCAAATTGGCATCAAAAAAGGATTTTACTGTTCCGATATCTTCCCAATAATCGTTGAACAAGTATGCCTAATCAAAAAATAAGTAAGATCAGTAACTGAAAGTTCAACTAATTTCTATAGATACATGATACAGGACAAAGCAGAACAATTAGAAGAGTCCATGTTCCAAAAGACAAATCTCACCTGAACATTGTGGTCCTTCACTGCAGATGGAATAATTTCCGATCCAAAGTCATTGGAGGAGGGATAGCTCAATCTCAGAAGCTTCAACAGAACATCAGTTCTGAACACGTAAACACCCATTGAAGCAATGAAAGGAAATTTTATGGCTTCTTGCCTGGATAGTCCCAGAACAGTTGTATCAACTTGCTGCATCATTGTGAAAAAATCAGCAAGCAAGCCAATAAGGAAATATATATGTATCAACCTAGACAAGGTTGTGCATCAGGTAAGAAGAATCTGAAGTGAGAAACAAAACTATGGAGCTGAAGAATGAAAAAGGAGATAAGGCAGCCAACTACCATAGCTTTCAGGTTAGAGCCTTTAGGTTTCTCAGCAAATTGGATGATACGTCCCTTGTCATCAATCTTCATCAGTCCATAATCTGAAGCACGGCTGCAAAATAAGTAATATTTGGTGAATGTCAACTGAGAAACACAAGTTTATATTTTAGCTTGTGTCTACAATGAATGTTTTGAATGACAGAAACTAGAAATCTAGACCACGGATCAGCGCATAGATCAAGCTGAAGTTTGCTTTGAAATGGAAAAATAACCAAAAGCTCCATATTCATCAAGAAACAAGGTATCCCGAAAAATATTATCAATGTCATAGTCATACCTATCATCCATGGGTACACATGAAACTGTGATATCTGCATTTGTATCGATGTGTTTCTGCAAGTGAAGAATGCATCAGTAACCGAGTACAAGTCAAACCCCAGCAATCCGGAACAGAAAGATATTAGCAGCAATGCAATGCAGACGTTTAAAAGGTACCTGAATAAAATCCATATAGTCCATCCGGTAAAGATGATCTCCAGACAATATCAATACATGTTCCACATCCTTGTTTTTTGCATCCTGAATGGATCAAGAATAAAACCCATTTACTCAAATAATTGACAACACAAAATGCCCTAAAAATGAAGGCACTAATCTGATTTCTAACCTCAAAAACCCAAACAAATTGCCTCACAGCATCGGCCGTTCCTTGGAACCACTTCTTTCCTGCTTCTCCTGGTGTTTGAGTGGCAGCCAAGACCTGCTCCTCAGGAAAAAGCAATTCAGTTAGGATTTCAATAACTTATTGTCATACATGAAAGAGTTAAACTTCATTAAATCATTCTCACCTCGACAAACCCATCTCCAAAATTAACCCCATTTCCAAAATTATACGTGCGAGCTAGGTGTCTATTGAGTGAGAAAGAGTTGAACTGTGTGAGAATGAAAATCTTCTTTATACCACTATTAATGCAGTTGCTCATAGGTATATCAATCAGCCTGTAACACCCTCCAATTGGAACCTGCAAAAAGATAAAATTTACAAAAGATGATTCCATTCACATTTTTGCAGAATGGTCAATTAACTTATACAAACCAATTACAATGATTGCCTCCATGCAGCATAAAGCATTACGTTCTATAACTGGCCAAAACAGCCTTTTAGGTTTGAATACTATTCCAATTGCCCCCCCAAAAAAAAGAAGAAGAAGAAGAGGGAAGCTAAAATTCAATCACGGAAGCCATGTTCGTTGACATCTTACCGCAGGCTTGGCTCTTCTACCCGTAAGAGGAAAAAGTCTGGTGCCAGCGCCACCACCCAAAATAATTGAAACAACATTTTTGGGGTCTGATCTTGGACTCTCAAACTGTGCATCAAATCCCTGGAACCACGGGCCATTGCATTAAGTTCCAAATAAACAACAATGATTCAGAATCTAATACTAGGCCAGATCATGATTGTCATGTACTTACCATGGTCTCTTTGTCGATATTTGACGTGAGAACAGAGCATGTAACCACCGGCTTGAACTTAAGAGCTCCTCTATGATTTTCAGTTCTCAAATTCTTGGAAAAGTTGGCAGTCTTCGTCCTGACACTCTCACCCCAAAAGAGAGTGCCTCTATTACAATGATCTCCACGATTAACATCAAAGGCATTGGCGGTAAATTTCAAGGCAGCAGAGCAAGAATCCATCTTTGAACCTACTAAAACTGGTAACTAGAAGCTTTTGCCAGAAAAAGCTAACCTAAGATGGAAGATCTGGGGATCCCAGATACTAAAATATAAATCTCGAGGAAATAGTAAAATAAAAAACCGAAAAAGTTAACTACTTTCCTCGTACGATCCTAAATTCCGGCAGCAGTTCGAAGAGCAACAAACGAAAGAGAAAACTAAAAACCAATAGCCGTAACAGGATCTAATGCCCAGGTGACAGAATTTAGCGGAATCCCAGATCACAAAAAAGGTGAAAAGATCACAACTTTGATGAAAAGATCAAAAGTTTCTGCACTTCCAATATGTCAGTAACAGGAAAAGTGGGAAACAACTGCAAACTCCGGTGGCTTTGTGATGAAAACGAGAATAGTCACAGGTGGTAGATGAATGTGGATAGAAGGGAATGATGATGGTGATAAGTGTGGTTGGCTCTGTGATCCAATGTCACGAGAAAAACCACAAACAATGGTGGGTTTTGAATATTCCAAAGAGCTCTTTTCAGCCTACAATCTCTCTGATCTGACGCCCACTTTTCACTCCAAGGTATGCGGATTAGCCACGGACTTCCATGAACCTAGAAAAGTTCATCAGAGATCTTCCAGTTCATTTTAGCCCCGCTTTTGTTGATAATATTTATTTACGGAGAAAATCTCAGCCTCTAAACATTACTTTCAGGGCCCTGGTAGTCAACTTCCGAGTCTTTCTCCTATGTTTTGGTTTGGTTTTCTTAGATTCATGTAGTTATTGTTTTGATTTTCTAATTCTAAATCAAAGGAAAGGAAAGACTACACCAGGAACTCCGTCAGTCTCAATGCAAGCGCTCTGACTTCTGGTACAGACTCCAAGCAACAGTTTGGCCACGTTAGCTACGACAGTTTTGGAAGGGTTTAACAAAACCTCTGTGGTTTAAATCTCAGTCATTAAAATTATAGATATCCAAAAAGTTTCAAAGAACAATTATAAGTTCCAATGACTAATTTAGTCATTTTCAAATAAAAAGTATTTTATTAAAAAATTAATTAAAATTTAATTTAAACCAAGAACTTTAATATGAAAAGAAAAGGTTAATGGAAGGATCGAGAAAATGGGCATTGATCTGGCGGGATAACGTTGGCGGCGTGCTGAGGTGTTGAAAACGACAGTGGATTCATTTTGGACCGATCACATGCGAACGAGGTAGCCAACCTTTTCACGATTTTTGGTTGGGATAACTGACAACCCACAAGTGCAATTAGGGATGGCAATGGGTAGGGTTCGGTTCGGGTTTTACTCAACCCATATCCATATCCATATTTTATGACTCAACCCATATCCATATTCATATCCATCGGTTTTTATGATTTACTACCCATATCCAAATTCATTGGGTTATTCAGATTTTTAGATATCCATCGGGTTGTATAGCATATAAAAATATAACTTCTAAATTAAAAATATGGAGAGTAAATTTTTGCGAACGCTCTAAATCAAAAATAATTTAATAATAATAAGTCAAGTTTTTGATTTGTATGTCTTAAAAAAACTATAAAATTGAAATAATAAAAATCATAATGTCTAGTGCAACTTGCGAGTGATGACTGACGACCTTATGCGTGTGTGTGACGACGACTGACGACAATGCAAATTGTAGCTTGAGACTTGAGAGTTGAGACGGCACCGGCTAGAAACTTGGAGTTGGAACTTGGAACGTTTGTGAGGTTACCTGTTGGAACGTCGATTAATTAGGAATCGGAACGTTTGTGGAGTTGGAACGTCGATTAATTAGGAATATTTATTTAATTGATTTGTTGTATCTAATTGATTTATTTCCTTCAGTTCAGTGATTTCTTAGTATTTACGTTTCTTTGAATAACGATGGCAAGATGCAAACAATTATATATGCACCAATTAATATTGTTATTTGAAAAAAAATATTGCTATTTGAAAACGGATCGGGTATGGGTATCCATCGGTTCGGGTTTTTACTAGATCCATATCCACATCTATTTTTTAACATCCATTTAAAATCTATTTTTAAGCATCCATATCCATTTTTTAGGGTCGGGTAGTACGGATATGGATCGGGTTGAAAACCCACTGCCATCGCTAATGGAGACTGAAAAATAGATTTTAAATGGATGCTAAAAAATGAATTTAGACATGGGTCTAGTGATAACCCGAACCGATGGATACCCATACCCTACCCGTTTTTTATTAACTCTATTTTTTTATTTTTCTTGAATATTTATGGTTAAATATAATAAAATATTAATATTTTCTGAGAATAAACAACTTTAAAATCTCCACTTTATTCCTCAGTCCTCACCTTTTTCATCATATTTTATTTTCTTATAGGATGATAATATTGCAAATGATAGGGAAATGGAGTTTTGAATATTGTGGAGTTCATGCAAAGACAATTTGAAGCTTTGGATATTTCAGTTTTTGTTCTAATTCTTGATTGTGAAAAATATATGTTGTCTTTGCACTAGACATTATTATTTTCATTATTCCAATTTTATGGTTTTTTAAGACATACAAATCAAAATCTTAACTTATTATTATTAAAGTAATTTTGATTTAAAGCGTTCGCATAAATCTGCTCTTTATATTTTATATTTAGAACTTATATTTTTATGTGTCATACTACCCGATGGATATCTAAAAACCCGAACAATCAAATAGATTTGGATATGAGTAGTAAATCGTAAAAACCGATGGATATGGATATGGATATAGGTTGAGTCAAAAAAAATAGATATGGATATAAGTAGAATAATACCCGAACCAAACCCTACCCATTGTCATCCCTACTCTCTCCCTCTCTTGTGTTTAAGAGTATAATTATTTTTACCAAAATAACTCTTAAGTTTAAATTAAATTATTACTCATGTGATGAGAGAATAATAAATATCTACTAAATATTAATATTAATTTCTTCAATATCATTATTATAACCTAGAAAAGACTTGTTTCTCCCCACCTTTTTGGAGAACCCCTCATCAAAAGTATGTACTTCTTTTCTCTTTTTCTTCAAGTAAATACTATGTAACTGATTTCACTTGATTCGACTTCTTTATACTTACCGAAACTTTTAATTATTAAAAAGTTATAAAAGGTACTTTTAATTCGTTACAGCGAGGTTAAACTTGATAAAATGCCTTAACAACCAATCTAGCAATTCATATAACAATTGACAAATTCAGCACGTGATTTCCATTTAGTTACTATATCGGGATCGGATCTCATTTTCTAGTTATAGTGTTCCTATCATATTCTATTATCATACATTTATGTAGGTCCATATATAATATATGGGTGAGATTTAATAGAATAAAGTAGAACAGGGTAATTGAAACAGAAAATTTAATGTGCGAACATAACACCATTAATTGTCAAACTTTTCAATTAGTAGGGGAGGCATCGTGGGCAGCTCTATCAATTATTTTTAATAATTTCTTAATTAAAAATATAAAATAATTTATTTTTTAAAGTTAAATCACAACCTGAGTCGTTCAGGCCCAGACTTACTTGACATTCTACTCTTCTAAATAAAACGTTGTTTTGCTTAAAATAATTGAATCTCAAGTTAGTTTGAACTCGGGCTTAACAAATGAATCAACCTATTGAAAATAGTAACTAAATTTAAGATCATGACCAAAAATTGTTGTCCCTGTTAATTAGGTAAGATATTTACTTGAAATTTAATTTAAAATTAACAACTTAAATTTGATTATATCAAATTTTAAATTAAATTCGAATATATTATTATGAGAATATTATCTTAAATATTTTTTATTTTTTAATTTAAAAAATATATTATTTTGAAAATTTTTATCGTAAGATGTTTACCGTCAATTAATCATATTTACGCGTAAGTACACTAACTCCGCAAAATTATAAGATTCCTTTGGTATAATAAATTGAGCTTATTATATTCATAAAAGCAACTTGTAACTAAAAAAGCTAATGCTTCCTCTTTTGTCTATTAATTGTCTACTTGTCTATTTATTTAATTAGTTTGGTCGGTTCAAGTGTAAAAATTTTAAACCATATAATTTTTCAGTTCGATTTACTTTAATGGCTCATGTTATTAAGAATCAATTCATTTATTAATTAATCGGTCAAATTTTATTTATTGACAAGCTTTTATAAACTAAAATAAATAAATTGATTTTCATTTATCAATATCTTTTTTCAATTAAACTTCAATTTTTTCGGTTGGCAGGATAATCTCTTTCAATTATATTTCAAATTCTTTAATTTTATTCAATTTTTAACCGGTTTAATGACGGTGTAATATCGATTGAAACTTTTAAACCTTAAATAATATGTTAAATTTTTTTACCGAATAAATTTACCTAAAATTTAAAAAAGAATAAAGAAATTATACATAAATTACACATTTTTCTCTTTGTACTAAACAAGTTTTTACTCATATAGATATACATACTTTATTTACAATTTGACTCATTTATAAAAGTTTCTCTATAGTTAAATAATAATTAAAAAAAGATTATCATATTTTGTTGAATAGTTCAAACACACTATTTGTGAGTAAAAATAAAAATAAGTGTGGGTTTAATAAAATATAAATAATTTTAGTATTAAATTATTGAAAAATCATAAATGGTTCCACCAAACACGTTGCTTCCTTAGAAAAATTAAGACAAGCACATATTAATAAATAGAAATGATAACATTTTCAAATCCCATTAATTTATAAAAAAATCAATTTTTTTCATTGGTTTAAAAAAGAATTGGTCAGAGTCAATTCCGTGAGAAAAAGGGGTGGTCCACAGAATTGGGTCACGGAAATTGTAAGAATGACAACAAATCAAACGACAAGCGTTTCGGCAGTTTGTCCCTACATGCTGGTAGTTGTACCTATCAAAAATAACCATCAGCTAAACACAGACACGTGGAGCCGTATTTTGTTCATATTTCACAGCAATCGCAGTGCCGTGTGAGCCTACCTACTCCGGATTGGAATAGTGGCCCAATCTATCAAATGAAAGGGATTTTTAAAGTTTATTAAAATGATATAAAATTTATAAAAGATTAAATAAATTTAAAATATTATTTTTATTTATTAATATTTAAAGATTAATTAAAATGATATCGTTAGATAAAAATTAATTAGTTTATTTTATAACAACAATAATATCACTTAGTGGGAATCTCGCTGAGGCGCGATGTTTGGAAAGGTCTAGTAGGACGCAGCTTTAACTCTAATAATTAGGGAGGTAATTGACTTATTTTAGTTTATAAAAATTAATTAATTTACAAAAATTAGAACATTAATTAATAAAATGGTAAATTTTAAACAACAAAAATTATTAAATTAAATTAGACTAAAAATTTAAAATCAAACCAACAAATTAATAAATTAAAATTTTTACTATTAAACTATTTAAGTTTTTAAAATATTGGTCATTACAATCAAATAACTCAAATGACTAAAGCATAGAGCATAGGGTGGCTGTTCCACTTAATACTAAGTGACGTCAAATTAATACAGATTATCTTTTACCATTCTTGTCTTTTTTTAAGATATTTGTGGAGGGGTTTAGAATTATGGATGAGAAAGTTTACTCAAATTGTTAATGAATGAATGAGACGGAGAAGGTATAGGGTAATATTGGGAAAGTGGAACAGGAGATTTGATCACTAACGTATAAGGTATGGTTGGAAAAAAAAACTTTTAAATTCGAAAAAATCTCGTAGGTGAGCCAAGCGAATACACCTCTTCGAAAATTTAAGTTACACACCACTACACAAACGGATCAAATGAACGTACTTTATCATTGAGGGCGGCCGGAAAAACTTCCCAACCCAAAAACACTAAGTGACGTCAAATCAGTATAGATTTATCTCATACCATTCTTGTCTCTTTTAAAGATATTTGTGGAGGGGTTTAGAATTATGGATGATAAAGGTTAACTCAACTTGATTTGGTTAGCTCGAAATTAATAAATTTAGTTTTAGTTATACCGAATTTTGAGTTGGATTGATGATTAGGCGCACATGCAATTGGCAGTTAAAGGCCGGCGGAGATGGGTCCGGTGGGGTCATTGGGTTGTTGGATGATTAGTGCCGGCTTGTATGAAAAAAGTGATATGTACGAACATGTATAATCAGTAATCACGTGCTGCCTGGCATTCCTTTTTCAGTAGCCATGAATAGCGTAAAGCTATTGGCTATTGGCTATTGCACTTATTTTATTTTACCAAGAAAAATGGTTTTATTCTGATAAATGTCGGTCTACGTAGGTAATGTATGGTCGTTATGCATCAGATCAAAATATTAAATATATTTTATTAACAAATTTATTTTAAAAAAGTGCATTTATGTACGTTTTAAATGAATTGTTAGGAGTTATTATCTATTTAAATTAATTTTGATTTGATATTTTTTAATTTAATATCAAACTTTCAAATAATTAGTCAAGACTAAATTTTATTAGTACTCTTTTATTATTTATGTATTTAAAGTATGGAGAATACTATTAAATGATCATAAACACTTCCGTTTAATGTTAGAAATTACTCCCTCCTATTCAAAATAAGTGTCATTTTAGAGGGATTTTAATTATTCAAAATAAGTGTCGTTTGTGACTTTTTATGCATATTTATGATTTTACTTCCAAAATCACCATTTAATTTCTCTCACATCTTAATTACACAGATTATACATATTATATTTTCAAGGCACGTTAACATGTAATTAATAAGGGTATATCAGACATTTCATTAACTTTTTTAATAAATATGCATTTCTTTAAAACGTCACTTGATTTAAACAGAAAGGAGTATTAATCAAACATCTTTAACAAACAAAGCTCTTGCCTATTCCAATCATCATATTTATTGGCCAGTAAAGCATCAAACCTGAAACGCTATGGTGTCTTAAACTATTGCTCATCTTCAAATCACGCCTAAGAAATGACGTGTCAGGTTTGATTCCTCCCCTAAATGCTTGTTGGCTCTTTAAAGAATTCAGAAATATACGCGGTTCGTGGCTTATGTGTCCAATAGGCAATAGTACATTATGACACATGAGTCTGGGAAAGCAAGCAACAAGAGAAACAAGATTGACCAATTATCGTAAAAGGGTAATAGAAAACACTACTTAATTAGTTACTAATCGTCATCCATTTCAGCAAAGTGACTGATTGGTTGTCTCTTCCTCGAGAGAAACAAAGTAATAGGCAAAGGCCAAAGACACGTGTATGTACCGAGCTTAGTTGCGGTGGACTAACTGATGGGATCATTAGAGTAAAAGGCAAAAAAAAAAAAAATTGGAATGTTATTCATTTTTAAAAAATAAAAGTATTATTCTAAATAACCCCATATTATATTATAATCAATGTTTAAATCAATAAGACACGAGATTTAAAATTTAAAAGGTTCGTATTAGTGAATAAAATTAAAGAATTTAAAATATAATTAAAAGTGTTAGTAGTAAAATTTGAAGTTTTATCGAAAAAATAATAATTAAATAAAAATTATTGATTATTTTAGTTTATAATAGCTTATTGATTAATTAGCTTTTGTTGAATTATCTTAACAAAAATCACTCTCTAAATTAAGTTAAAATAGTTATACAATCTCAAATTAATCTCTTTTTAAAGTTTATAATACAATATTCTTTAAAACAAATAAAATTATAAGAGGAGTTTGTCGCTTTTACTCATATATACCTTAAACTGTTTATTTGTAAAATTTAATTTTCATTAATAAATTTTTGGTGAATTATTTTAAAAGATTCATTATTTAAATTAAGTTCAATTTTCATATAGGTCTTATCTTGAATGGAAAAGTAAAAATATATTTAAAATTATGGAAGAATTTCATATAATACGTAGTAAAAACCTTATTACGTACTTAGGATCATACATAAAAGGATTAAAAACAAAGGTAATATGGAATATCTAATTTGGGTTCCATCTCTAATTCCAATATCGTTTTCGAGCTCTAAACGATCACGAATCTCCCAGGACTTTTATGGAAAGTGTTTACCGGCACGAGGTTTAGTCTTTTTACAATTTTATCAATATGTAAGCTCGTTTAACAGGTTAGAGAAACGTATGCTTACAATTGATATGAGCAACTGCAGACTTAACATTTATATATAGCTTTTATATCGGACTTTTCTATCCTTATAGGTAGGGATGGCAACGGGGGCGGGTATG
>JANZLH020000015.1:867515-878889 GCA_026770325.2 Erythroxylum fimbriatum | reverse complement strand
TTCTTAACCAATTCTATGTATTTTATTATTATCAAAACATTAAGGAATTTAATTTGTCAACCACCATTGGTCCAACACCCATCTTTACTCATCTTTGACAACATTATTTTGCTTTGCTTCTTCTCCACCTGCAGACCTCTACCTATGCAACTAGTTATGCCTCAAAAAATTAAACAAACCAGAGTTCCCTCAACTTTTAAAGTGAAGAGCACCAACAAAGGTGCACTTTTGTTAAGGATTGTAAAATTATTCCGAATAGATTTTTTAGATACTCAAGCACTTATTGAATTAGGAATATTTGATCAAGTCTAAGAGTTGCTGTGAAATATAGGCTGGGAACATTTTTTTAATTTAAGAAAAATTCATATGTAGAATTGACATTAGAGTTTTCGACCACTTTAGAATTAGTTTGTGAAACTAATAATAGGGATATTGTGTTAAGTCTTAAATTTCGATTAATGAATGCGTATTATGTGATCACTTTAGAAGTACTTAATGATATTTTTGGCTTTCCAACTAGTGATTTCTATTAATATCATGGCGATTTTATGGCTAGCGACTTTTGCTTACAATTGACCAATTCTAGGAAAGTTTTTTTTCCCACAGTCAATCTAAATCATCTACTATTGTGGACCTTGCCTTTCGCTATCTCCATCAGTTTTAAACTTTTACACTATTCAGTAGAGGAGATAACAATGGGGCATTTTCTAAAATTGAATTATTTATTTTGTGGTGTATGGTACATGTCAGTCTCTTTAATGTCGGTTGTTGGTTAAGTGTGCATTTATATGAAGTGGCTTAATCTAGTGTAGGTAAAATAGTAGTTGGGGCATTTGTGACCCAAATTACAGAACATCTTAGCTTGCTAATCGAGAGAACACCTATGTAGCTAGTTTCAGGCAACTCGACTTGAAATATTTGGTGTCGATGAAGGTTATCAGGCGGCAAGGCGATCACTATGCTTTTATCCATGATGACACAGGGGAAGCTTGGAGCAGTAATCGAGGTCGAGTTGCATAAATGCAAGCTTTAGAAGAAGATGATGTTCCACCACCCTAACCCCAACATATGCATGAGACTTCTTCATCTAGTTTCGTGGAGTATCAATCATTGATAAATCAATTGATAACATTTGAACGACGAACAAATGACAGGCTCCACAACATTGAAGCTAGCGTAGCAGAGATCTGAACCTTCATGGCCAATTTGAATGCTCGCTTTGGACAACCTCCTCCCCCATCTTAGTATCGTGTTTCTAACTTTTCCCTTTTTATTGGTTGTTGTTTTAATTTTTTTTTGTTTTCATCTTTATCCTTGCTTTCGTTCTTTTGCCTCTTAGATCACCCTTTCATTTTCTTATCATATATAAGGCAAGGTGATGTTCAAGTGCTACGTAAGTAATAGTTTAGAACAAAAGAGAAAAATGATTATTTGTGTCTTATGTGTTTGTTTTCCCATTTAGTAGTTAGAGATGCATGATTATTAAATGAACTCAATCTGGATTAGAAATGCATAATATGAGTGAATGAGTATACTTGCATGCTTAGACTAACTGACTTGGATTTCAGTTAAAAGGACATTGGCCTGTTGTGATAGATGAATGACACCTTTCATTTGGTAAGATTTGGAGCCTTTCTGAAATATTAAACACCAAATTCTATAATTCTTTGTCGAGAGTGTTCTTTCATGATTAAGGAATTTCAGAACTTGCTTGCAAATACTAGTTGAAATCACACAATCTTATGCAAATATTAAAATGATGAAGGCAATTAGGATTTATCCCTTTTTCTTAAAAGGCCACCATGATTTTACCTCTAGTAGACCCCCTTTTAGCTTAACATAACACCTTTTCTTTCTTTAAATCCAAATAGAAGCCTTGACCTTGATTATTTATCGTCTTCGTTGTACCTACTATAAGGCAAGTTGAGCATTTGAATGAGTATAATTAGCTTTAGGTAATAAGTGTGGGAAATCATAACGTATAGTTCGCTATTGTATTAGGGTTGGGTATGGTTGTGGAGATTTTCACTTCTCCTTTATTTTTCTTTTCTTGATTTCCTTGTTTTAGAATCATAAATAAAAAATAAAAAATAATACAAAAAGAAGAAAAAACGAAAAAAGAGAGGAAAAAAGAAAAGAAAAGGAAGCAAGAGAAGATGAGCAGAAAATGAAAAGAAGAGGAGAGAAAAGAAAAAATGGAAAGTGTTAATTTTGTTAAGTGAGAGGAAAGAATTGAGTGTTTTATAGCCATTCTTTTGTATTATTTTAAATGCTCAATTTGTATTGTGGTTTTAAACTACAATTTTCCTTTTTCCTACCCTTAGCTCGACTCCATTACAACCTAATTAAAGACCTTCGGATTGATGCTTGTGTTTGATATGAGTGGTGGAGATTAGATTGGTAAGCAAACTTATGGTAGATTCTTTACATGAAATGAACAATGAGGGCATACATATCCTACCTTTAAATGCTTGAGAGGATGAAAAGTGGAGTGAGTATCTATCACACTTATTTGATGGTTCTTTTAATTGAAGTGCTTGTTGATTTTGACTAAATATTATTATGAATTTCAAATTCTTAGGTTGTGTTTATTGAAATGATTGTTGATATCTTTTACTATTAGTTAGGAAAATTGTCATCTATAGTCTAGTAATGTTTGTTTTGTTTGAGTTAAATTGAGGGAAATGTTGGGAAAATTATTGTTCACATTATTTATTTTCATATTCTAGTATTGTTTGTTTTGCTTAAGTAAAAAATGGAAAATGTTATGTTGAATTTAGTTTGATTGTACTCCAATTCAAATGGTGAAATTGGTTGCCATTTAAATAATTATGAATTGAGTGAAATCAGGTGAAAGTTATATGAATATTAATTGGATTAATTTGTAAATACGGTGGATTAATTTGCGAATGCGGTGTTAAATTAAACCATAGCATAACCCACCTGCACGGTCGTGCAATTCATGGTGTTACTTTATGCAAGTTAAATGTTTTCAGTCACGGTTGTGACTTGCATACATGGCGGTGCAAATTAAGTCATGATCGTGTCTGAAAACACTTAACCTCCAAAATCCCATAATTACATGTTGTTTTCTTAACATTTTGTAGTAAATGAATTACATTGCAGTAATATATAAGAACATGTTGTTTTCTTAACATTTTGCAGTAAATGAATGAACTCCACTTTGCTAACAACAAGATTCGCGATTTGAGCTAAATTTGCATCAGAAGTTGACTCCTCTTTTACAAATACAAAACTTTTCACCAGGAAAAGAACAACCAAAGCTCTCGTTGGAAATACCAACTCTCAAATTGTTTGGTTATCCCAAATTTTCAAAACCAAATGTTTATTGTGCCTATCAATCAAAATGCATTTTAATTAATTAATACAATTATTAATAAAATGTAACATTAATATGAAATGCAATTATTAATAAAAATTGAAATTAAGATAAACACTTTCTTCAAATTACCATAAGTAAATCAGTCATGTGCATTGAAGGTGGGATAATAACACTAATACTTTGTTTACTTGTTTCTGCATCAATGACCTAAAATGATAATTCATTAGAATATTAATAACATATTACAAAAAGAAAATATTACAAATAATACAAAAAGAAAATATTACAAATAATACCTGAGAATTTGTTCCAGAATGATGATGAGTGCAAAGCATAATTGTGTTATCCATACAAATACCAATTGGCTGCATTTCGTTTGTGTCATAACCCAGTGGTCCATAAATACAAAATTGAAATCATTAAACAATTAGTAATATATGCCCAAAAGACAATATTAGAAATAGAACTTAAGAATGTGGTCTACGGTCTCCATGATTGTAAACTATACTTATAAAATCCATTGAAATAGAAAATGGTTGCATTTGCTATTTTTCATAATAAAAAAGGAAAATTTGTTCAAAAAAAAGTAAAAACATCACATGTGAAATTATTAATTACTGAAAGCTAACCTGATCTTGATGTAATATGGGATTTTGTATGGTGGAGATAATACGGGTATGTTGGGAATTTTCTTCAAAATCTTGAATAGAGTAGTTTGAACCAAAAAATACTTAAAATTATCATAATATGAATTATATACATTAAAGGTTTGAAAACATAAAATCAGCAAAAATATAACCTGAGTATTGGAAAGGGGCATGGGTGTCGAATCTGCCATATTTACTAAAGTCTTGCAATTTTTTTACATTCTTTCTTTTCCTTGAACTTTTCTCTAATCCACCCTTCAATCTCTTACTTAATGTAGTTTTTGTCTTTATTTTGACACCTTTAATGTTATTCCTATGACTAAAATTAATGTCAGGTTGATTGATCAGATTCATTTCAGTATTTGACCATTGGGTTAACTCTTCATCTTGTGATATTAGGTTCTCTTCATCAACTATTTCTTCATCTTGCAATATCTCATTAACCATCTTCAACATGTTGAGAAGATGATCTTTCACAATTTTACAAGTATCTCTCCTCTCTACTGCTCTTGTAACCAATCATATGCTTAAGGCACATAATTCTTTATACCTTATACTTAGCAACATTTTAAGATCCATTTCACTTTCATTGACAGTGGAGTTTTTACTATCAAGGTACCTCGTTTTTTTTTGTGTCCATCTTTTCAAAATATACTTACTCGATATTCTTAAAATATTTTTCAAGTTAAAAACCTTTAAAACATGAGAACATAAAATGCCAACAAACTCAAACTTCCGACAACTACAATGGGCTTCATCATTTGATGTAAGTGACCATATTAGAGTAGCTCTTCCTACAAAAGTGATCCCATATTTTGTAACTGTACCATCTTCCATGCAAAGATGCAAACTAGAATTATGAGAATGATTCCATTGATCTTGAAAACATTTAAACACTTTTGGCGTGTAGCCAGTAGCTACATCTACACGCTTTAAAATATGAAAAAGTGCTTACAATTTTGGAGTGCTTACATTACTTCTAAAATTAGCTTTTAACTTATCAAAATTGACAATCATTAATAAGCCTCTGGAAGTTATTAAAAATTGTAAAAAAGTTATGCCAATAACTCACGTACCTTTTTACAATGATATTTATGCTCTCACTTTGTTGGGTGGTGGTCATGTCTGCACAAAACATTTGGCGTCCATAAATCAAAGCCCAATTTTCCTTTATATGAAACATACATTTCAACCAATCATTATCTTGAAGTTCATATTTTTACATCTTATTCCATGCATTGGATAAATCTTCTTGTTCTTTAAAGTCATATGTGCATGAGCTGAAACTCGCGAAAAATCTTTAAACTGAGAAAAAACACCACTCAAATGGATTGCAACAGTTTGATAAAAGTGCTAGATACAAAGTCGATGATGAGTTTCAGACCATCTTGAAGCTAACGCCTTTGCCATCGCTGCATCCTGATCATTAAGAATAGTTGTAGGCTTTTTCTCATACATAGCTCTATCAAATGTGTCGAACAATCACTCAAATGTAAGAGTAGTCTTATCATATAGGAGTGTAACACCAAAAACTGTTGTTTGCTTATGATGGTTCACACTGTCAAATAAAGCAAGTGGGCGACCCTCACCATTTTTTTGTAAGTATTATCAAAGCAAACAACATCACCAAAGTCTAAGTATTCATTCCTCATCTTTGCATCTGACCAAAATATATTAATTATCAAATCATCTTCGTCCACTTGAATGGCACAAAAGAAATTAGGATCTTCAAATTTCATTTTATACAAATATTCTAGCAACCCACCTATATCTCCCTTCTTCATGTCTCTTGTTCTTTTAGATCTTAAATAATTCATATAATCCTCTGGAATAAAGCCAAGATTATTTATCCTACCTGCTTCTCACCATAAGATCATGGATGCTTTTGGTGGAATTCCCACATCGTTAGCCATTTCAATTTGCATTGTTACAACTGAAGATATCTTTCTGTGACTTCTATGAAAAAGTTTTTTTTAGGAATTGAAAGATAGTGATTGTGATCTTCGATAAATTGAATCACTTGAAATTTTCTAGTTTTCACACTATTAACTTTCATTCTTGCCTCACAACCAAATCTTGTTTCATAATGTGGAGCTCTTACATACTAATCTCTTTTATCAGGCATCCTTTTACCTTTATCACTACAACAAAAAAGCCTGTAAGTCAATTTACCAGATTTATCTTTGTGACTTTTTCTTCTTCTTATTCCAAAGTCAACATGTTTGGCATAAATAAAATAAAATTGATAAGCTTCTTCTTCTGTATCGAACTCTATGCCAAATTTTGGTATTAATTGTCTTGGAACATATGAGTAGACTTCGTTTAAATTCTCCTTATAATTCGAATTCACCAAATCAGTTGAATTCATATTACGAGTCTTATTGCCAACCAAATAAGTTGAATTCATATTACTACTCTCATTCTCATTGCCAATGCCAATATCATTCTTATGCTGCTCCTTAATTTCATAATCTAATCGATGGTATGGAGTAGGTCTACCTTCCATTTCTACACCTGTCAAATTCACAAACGAAGTACCATTATTGCTTTGTTTTCAAATTAAATTATTAACACAACAAAAAAGTAGTGTTCATAAAATATTGGGAGGTATTTTAGTTTGCTCTGCATACTTTCTTTAATTCCTATAATAGAAAAAGTGATTGGAGAATTAAAGGTTTCACTTTGTGTAGTTATATGTTCTCATCTTATCTCTAACACAAAACTGAAAAAATTCGCAAATTCTTCCTAGTAAATGAATAATATGCTTTAAAAGGTCTTAATCAGAAGTCAATATTAAGCAACTCAACCTTTAGAATATACATTAATTATCACTCACATAGATGTATAAACAGAAACAAAAAAGTTAGAAATGAATGACTTCAATGTATCAAAATAGCTTCAAAACTCACTTTAAGGAAAACATAAAGAACAACTTCAGTTTAAGAACCACTAGAGGCAAGCACTAAAGTACCTTATATCTCTCAATATTAAATTTAATAATAAAAGTAAATTAACAAAATGAGGTATTATCAGCAATAGAGTCATATTATAAAGACTTCAAAAGAAACAGACAACAAAAGATGCATTCACGAAAAGTAGGGTCTGCTGAGCCATTCCTCAAGAATTGCTTAGAGATACAGAGAGAGGGAATGATAATTAAAAACAGGTAAGCTTAAGAATTGCTTAGTGATAGAGATTAAGAGAGAGGGAATGATAATAAAAAGCAAGTACGAAAATGTACAGATGAAAAAATAAACAAAACTTACATGAGAAGATACTTGAAATTTGTCAAAATATTATCTTTCTTCCCCTGGTGTGATCTTCTACTTCTTTACTCCACCATATGTGACAACAAAGTTAATGGGCGGGGAATCTTAGTTAAAGATTGCATTGGAAATGACACATAATTATCATTAACAATAATCATCATTATGGTACTCTTATTTGTAATGAATATATTAATATTGTATTTTTGTAATTTGGCAATTTTCATTTTAATTCGTTAATACATAAATAAATAAATATAAAAAGTTATCGCTAATATACACTCTTTTTTACATTTATTTCTTAATTTCAATTATTACATTTGATGTTAACATTACATTAGTAGCATAATTTTATTAATTAATTCAAAATGCAATGGTTGTTCTTCCATAAAGTCACGGTCATGCAGCACTTGCACATCAACTAATGCCCTACCAGTATTCATAAAGGGCCTACCTGTAACACCCTACTCCCGCATGACCCGAACCCGATATCGTTGGTGCTATCCGAGTTCGTGCCTTGCGAGGGTGGCGTGCTACAACACTCAAACACAGTCAAAAACTCAGTATAAAATTTTTTTGAATACAATTATATACGCGAAAATCAGTAGACAATTTGGGCCCGCTTTAATTTGTAAACATTTTCAGTGGTAATAATACACTCAACAGTATTTAGAATAACCATTTAATGTACACAAATCCACAACCAAATTGGGCCCAATTTTATTCATAAATGTTTCAGTGATCACATTACAATCAATAAAATTTCAATAGCCCATTTGGGGCCCACTATAACTACAACACTATTTTCCAGAAAATGCGGAATACATAATTGTATAAAAGTAGGATGACACTAATGCAGACGTGGACCGATCCCGACCTCTATCTCTGACTTGCATGCAGTAGGCATACTCCCGTTTGTCTAACGGGGTACTCTTCAAAGGCCTGAAAAATAATTGCAAATTTTGGGTGAGTTTTGCGAACTCAGTGAGGAACCATCATCGATGGTCCACTCAATTCATGCAGCAGTCAAATATATCACAGATATTTAACTATCTCACATTCAGAAGCACCTCATAAGCAGTTCACAGATTATTTCACAATAACACATTCAAAAGTACTGCATGGCTGTTATCCCCTAAGTCACAATTTCACATTGAGTACACTGAATCATTTATATTGTCTCACATTCAATACACTAAATTGTTCATATTATGCATATGCAATGCTCATGAGACTCACTTTTCCAATTGATACTTTTTTGTGACCGAGTGCCTGAACTGTCCCATATGGGGCTCATTAAGCGTTAAACGCGTCTTAGGGGTAGGAGAGCCCTCTGGGTATGCACTACTTCCCTTCGAACTCGAGGCTCTTTTTCACTCGTTCAGTTGTAGCTATGATCGGTGGCTACTCTGGTCACAACTCCCATTATGTTCATGCATTCATGCAATGGAATGCGTCACTCTCAATTACCTATCCCATTCAATCATGTTTTCATATTGTCGGACCTCAGTCCGGCTTTCCACATTAAAGCGGAGCTTTTCACAATTTCATTCATATCCATGTACACATTTGACAATCACATATATACACATAGTTCATCCAGTTTACACTCAATAGTATCACAATCACACATTCAGAAGCAAGTAGTTCACAGATCCAATTCACATGTCACAGACAGATAACACTTCTATGTCATCGCTTCCCATTACATCGGACCTTCTGTCTGGAGCCCATAATCAGAACACAATCACTAAGCCACCATTATCTCCACAGTAAACATATAGTAATTGAGAGAGAGCCATCTAGGTCACTCACCTATAGCTTCCGAGCTAATGCTGGGAAGTCTCAGCAACGTCGGTGGATCGACGCTCCAAATGTGCCTCTATAATGATCAAAGAATATAAATATTACCAACTGTCCAATCAGAACTATTTAATAATGCACATGTAGCAATTAGAATGTGTACAATGCATGTTCGTGACATTCCCTACACTTTTCCAAATATTATCATCACAAAAATTCCGTCTAAAAATTAAAAATCTAACGACACCAAAATCACTCAATTCGGACCTCTATAGGTCCAAAAATTAATAAAACAATGATCAGAAAAATAATTACCCGGTCCCCTTACTTTGACCTAACCAATCTACGTCAATTTCACCTCCAAAAATTTTCAATTTCTCATAAAATGAAATTAAATATTTCACGAATCTGATGCCTCGAGAATCAGGCCAATCGGATATCGGATGGAAAAGATATAAGCAAAAGAAGACATAAACATATATTTAAAAAAATACAAAACCAAGTGCTTCCTCGTGAGGGCGAGGAGCGTCGCCCTCGCGAGCGGCAGAAAAACCGCTTGCCTCGCACTTGCGAGGAATCGCACTCGCGAGGCGAGTATTCGGTCCAAACAAGCCGCTTGCGATCACGAGTCGCTAAACAAAACGACCATCTCGCAGCAGCGACGACTCGCACTCGTGAGCCGCAATAAAACGGCCATCTCGCGATCGCGAGTTACTATGCTCATTCCTTCTCTTTTTCTATCCGAATTTCAAACCTACATAACTCTTTGCACACACATCCAAAATTCACAAATAATAGCTCATTGGAAAGATCATGAAAAACTCTACAAGTTTCTTGAAGGACTCTTGAACCAATTTCACCCCTAAGGGTGTCAAAAATTCAATCCAAGCTACTGCCTAGTCATAATGTGCCACAACAGGACAGCATTTTTCCAAAGAGCATATCTTCCCATTCCTTTTGCTAAAAATTACAAGCTTTATGCCAAAGAAAGATCAGAACATGTTCTACAACTTTCATGAATAACATGGAACCAAATTCAATTACTAAATGGGTCAAAAATTCAATTAA
Source organism: Erythroxylum fimbriatum (assembly GCA_026770325.2). Lineage (NCBI taxonomy): Eukaryota > Viridiplantae > Streptophyta > Magnoliopsida > Malpighiales > Erythroxylaceae > Erythroxylum > Erythroxylum fimbriatum. The sequence continues at coordinate 868,762 of JANZLH020000015.1, read as the reverse complement.
AGATTCTGCCCCTACATTTGACCTGAACAGTACTACAATTTTCTAAAAACAATAACTCCTTACCCAAATGTTGAAAAAATCTCTACTTTATATCAATGGAAAGATCATACAACATACTTGAATCTTCGTACAGGGCTTAAAGGCAAATTCCATCACTAACTAGCTCAAAATTGTCATGAAAGTGGCTGCCCTGATAACTAGCAGATTACCTAATTTAGGTCCAGTCTTTGAAAATTCATAACTCCCAATTCTGACATCCAAAATTAGCATGCTATATCTCATTTTAAAGCTAATTTCTTCCTCTACAACTTTCCAGAAGATCACTTGAGCCAATTAGAATCACAATAGTCTATAATTTAGCTTCCAAGCACAATACTCACAAAACCTACATTTAGGGCTAGGTTCCAACATAATGCACATAACCAGCCAACATTCAACAGGTCATAACTCCCAACATACATATCGAAAAATTGAATACTTAGTGGCAATAAAAAGATGACAGAAACCTCTTCAACTTTCATCAAAGCCAACTCCACAAATTCACCCTAATTCAATCTAGAAAAATGCATCAAAGTTCAGGTCATCAAACTCGAATACTGTTCACACAGCTCATATCATTCACTTTCAAAGCAAGATTCAACACTCTTCTAATCACAATTGGGCCGAACTTCCTTCACATAAAATGTAGCCAAATGTCTCAATTTTAATTTAGGACAAGCCTCACCTCAATTGCTTGACCACACAACTAGTTATGGAAAAAACATTGAACCATGTACAAGGGAAAATTTCCAGCTTTGATACTCAATCCAATTCCTATCATTCCAATTACAATTCTACTTCAATTAGCATACCAATTAAACAAGAAATCAGCCAATATATCATCAATACTTTCACTTAGGTAAACAACCATAAATGGCAGCACCTAAACCCAACTTGATTCCTTTAATTTCCATTCAACATTAGTCATAAAATTCACTTTAAACTATTCTAAGTTTCATACAACACATGTCCTCACACAAACATACACTCACAACCAACAAATCATACCATAGGTTTCATGAAGTTAATGCATCAACAATCATAATTAATATACAATAACTTTCACTCCATGCATCTAACCACTATTATTTAAAGAGCATAATTAAATTCTTACCTAATTAAAGCTTCCAACTCTTCAATTCTCCAACTACTCTACTTTCTCACTTCTCAACCCCATGCACGGTTCTCATCATGATAAGAAGGTAGAA
>JANZLH020000015.1:829454-842178 GCA_026770325.2 Erythroxylum fimbriatum | reverse complement strand
TTCATCCAAATCCGACCACTCCTGTTACATCATCATCATCACCTCAACCTGTACCCATACCTCCCTCTCACCCAGACCCTTTAATCTTTGATGACATCAATTTTCCTCCTTTATCACCTCAACCTTTGAGACGATCCACTCGATCGACTGCTCCACTAACCTGGGTCAAAGATTATGTCCTTTTCACTTGCAATCACTAAAGGTCAGTAACCTTTACATATTTCTTATGTTCATTTACCACCTCACTTACAACACTTTGCAGCTTCTATCTCTAATATCATTGAACCTACCACCTATTCTGAGGCAATTAAACACAAGTGTTGGATAGAAGCTATGCAACAGGAAATCCAGGCTTTGGAAAGCAATGGCACTTGGGAGGTGGTTCCTTTACCTTATGGTAAAACTCCCATAGGCTTAAATGGGTTTGTAAAGTGAAATATCATTCTAATAGGGAAGTGGAACGGTTTAAGGCCAGATTGGTTGCCAAAGGATATAGTTAACAAGAGGGCATTTTGTGAGATCCCACATCGGTTGGAGAGGAGAACGAAGTACGCCTTATAAGGGTACGGATACCTCTCACTTACAGACGCATCTTCCCAGTGTGGGAAAAGCAAAACCGTGAGGGCTTGGCTGAGCTGAGGCCCAAAGTAGACAATATTTGTGAGCGGGTAATCTGGGCTGTTACAGTAGTATCAGAGCCAGTGCTCGGGCCGGTTGGACCGGTAGGAGGCTAGGCCTCCCTTATAGATGCGTTTTTTATGGCCTAATGCACCGGATCCCATCAAAACTCTGAGGTTAAATGTGCATGGGTGAGAGTAGCTCTAGGATGAGTGACATCCTGGGAAGGCCTCAGGAAAAGCAAAATCGTGAGGGCTTGATTGGGCTAAGGCCCAAAGCGGACAATATTTGTAAGTGGGTGATCTGGGATGTTATAAGTGGTATCAGAGCCGGTACCCGAACCATTATGTCAACTAGGCTGGGTCCCAAATAGGGCAAGACCCTAAGGGAGGTGAAAAGTGTGAGATCCCACATCGGTTGGAGAGAGGAACGAAGTACGCCTTATAAGGGTACGGATACCTCTCCTTTACAGACGCGTCTTCTCAGGTGTGGGAAAAGCAAAACTGTCAGGGCTTAGCTGTGCTAAGGCCCAAAGCGAACAATATTTGTGAGCGAATGATCTGGGTTGTTACAGTGGTATCAGAGCCAGTGTTAGGCCTCTCTTACAGATGCGTTTTTCATGGCCTAATACACCGGATCCCATCAGAACTCTGAGTTTAAATGTGCTTGGACGAGAGTAGTTCCAGGATGGGTGACCTCTTGGGAAGGCCTCGGGAAAAGCAAAACTGTGAGGGCTTGGCTGGGCCAAGACCCAAAGCAGATAATATCTGTAAGCGGATGATCTGGGATGTTATATATTGACTTTCAAGACAACTTCTCTCCAGTGGCCAAGTATGTTACTGTTAGAACTATTATAGCTCTTGATGCTATGTTTCACTGGCCTTTATTCCAAATGGATGTATATAATGCCTTTCTGTAGGGAGATTTGAAAGAAGAATTTTTCATGGCTTTACCTCAGGGATTTGGCAACCAGGGGGAGAATCGGACATGCAGGTTACTTAAATCCCTATATGGCTTGAAGCAAGCATCCAAGCAATGGAATTTGAAGTTGAATGAGGCTCTTGTTCATAATGGTTATACTAAGAGTAAATATGATTACTCTATGTTTACAAAGAGTGAAGGTTCTAAACAAGTCATTATGCTGATTTATGTTGATGATCTGCTAATAACTGGACATGATAGTGGCTTGATTGATGAATTGAAGGCCATACTGCATTAGAATTTCAAAATAAAGGATCTTGGAAACCTAAGATACTTTCTTGGGATTGAAGTCTCAAGATCAAATAAAGGTATAGTGTTAAGTCAAAGGAAGTATGCACTTAAGTTGATTTAGGATCTTGGATTAACTGGAGCAAAGCTAACATTTACTCAAATGGAACAAAATCTAAAGTTAACTACTGCAGATTTTGATGAATCTTTACAGTTGAAACTTGATGATGAAGTCTTGACAGATGCTACTGTGTACTAGAGATTGATTGTGAAACTTCTATATCTGACACATACTAGACCAGATATAACCTATAGTGTGCAGCATTTGAGTCAATTTATGCAGAAACAAAAAAAAATCTCATTTTGAAGCCACATTGAGAGTTGTTAGATATGTGAAAAAGAATCCAGGACAAGGAATTCTTCTCAGTTAATCAGAAAATCCAAGGTTAGTTACTTATTGTGACTTTGATTAGGCATCTTGCCTTATGTCAAAGAAATCTGTGACAGGATTTTGTATTAAGTTTGGCAACTCTCTAAGTTCTTGGAAATCAAAGAAACAAAGTATGATATCAAGGTCATCAGCAGAGGCTGAATACAAAAGCATGGCTTCCACTGTTGTTGAGTTAAAACGGTCACTTGGACTGGTAGCAGAATTGGGAATCAAGGGAAATAAACCAGCTATTCTTCATTGTGATAATCAAGCAGCAATCCAAATTGCAACAAATCCAGTTTATCATGAGAGGACTAAACACATAAAGATTGACTGTCATTTTGTAAGAGAAAGTATTCAGAATGGTTTTGTGGAAACTAGACATATCTCAACAAAAGATCAGTTGGCAGACATTTTTGCAAAGGGGCCTAGCAATCACCAACATGATTACTTACTAACCAAGTTGGGTGTGATTGACATATATCACCATCCAACTTGAGGGGGAGTGTTGAGAATATAGAAATAAATTAGTTTTTTGTTATTTTAATAATGATTTTTTTTTTCGTTTAGCAAAAGATTGTTAGACCCTTACTTTATATCTTGGCTAAGTTGATTTCTGCTGAGATATCAATGAGAAAACACATTTTTTTTCTCTGTTATTTCTTCTGGTTATTGATTTCAACACAAAGAAGTCATGATAAATCATGACAATTCTTTAATTTAATCAAGAACAACAGTGTAGTAGTAGTAGCAGTGTTCGTCTATTTATGGCTTCTGGTTTCGAGACTAAGCAACTCCGTGGCCATGTTAAACATCTGGCTTTCCTCTGGGTGCGAAGCTCCACTCATCTCAAGATTGCTGGCGATGTAAAACAATTCCTGAGTTTTCATTACAAACAAAAATCTTGTTGTTCTATACATGTATGAACGTGGAAAACCAATAAGATCCCTCCTGCACGAAACAAGATCCTCTGTCTAATTTTACTCTGTCTTATTCTGTCCCATAGAATCTCAGTCATTTATTTTGCGAGACTTACACGAGACCCCACATAAATGAATGGCTGAGATTCATTGGACACAATAAGACACCATAATATTGGACAGAGGATTTAGACTCTCTCCTGCACAGATATACCCTCTTCACCTACAGAACTACTTTTTCTGCATCAGACAAAATTTACTTGGTTCAGTGATTAATCATTACAGGGAAAATTTAGGTCAAAAGAGTAAATTTTTAAACTTTACCTGTAACCTGGCCTCTCCTTGTCTGTCTGTATAAGTAAGTACTTCTTTTTGCTTGATTAAAGCATCATGCAGAGCCTGTCAAAGAGGAGGAGTGAGTCACACATACATATACCATTCAGAGCTCCAAGTAAAATTGAGTCATAGAAGACGAGGTATGATGGTTTTAGAACATAAAGGCAACAATAGCTTGCATACTGAAGATGCAAGCTGTTGTTGATTCACTTGAAAGAACATAACCAGATCCGAAAGTAAATGAAAGGCCTGTAGGTAGTGATTGTTTACAATTACTCTGTTGCTCAAATCAAGATATTATAAGAATATATGTAGTGTTTACCTTTTTAGTAGCAATTAACTCTGCTTCTAATCCATCCACGCGACAAACTGCAGCATTCAGCAGCTCCTCCTTCTCACAGGGCATCTTGAAAGGCCTTGTCTGTAGCATATCAACCTTCTCTTCAAGTTCACCCAACCTTTTCAAGACAGATGGGAGGACATCCACCTCTGTCAAGCTGGGATTAGGAGATGGATAGTCTAACTCTTTCGAATTGGAGACAGAGATCTTCTTGGGCACCCAAAATGCCAATGAGTAGATGAAAGTAAGGAGGGTAACAAAGAAGTCCATGAGCATGGACCAAATGTGGGTGCGGATCTTGTCTGGTGTTTTTTCTACCCTTGGCAGTGATGGTGTCCCTGCAATAGTTCGATGAGTATCCAGTTCATTGATATAAAATAGCGTTAGCAACTCGATGATCATTAATAAGTACATATCTCCAACCTGCAGAAGTATCTAGGTCGCTAGAAAGAGCATATTTCTTCCATCCTTCATCCACGGTCTTGTCAATCATAGGTATACATTCTTCATATTCAGAGACTTCGCTACTAAGAGTTGCTTTTCCAAGTCCTCTTGCCTGTCAATTTATCTAAAGGTGTAAGTATCGGCTATGAGAGCTTGCCACGCACGCAATCACTGCTCTTCTAAGATAATAATGCAACTTATTAACTCATGGATGCAGAAGAAGTTCAACAGCAGAAATGCAATTGCGAATTCATAAAAATCATCAAGGTAAACAGTAAAAAGCATTTGTCATGAAACTCATCAATGTTAACAATAAAACAAACTTACTTCTTCAGAGACAGGAGCCAATCTGGGAAGCAAATAGCTTGTAGTTGGGTTAGGAGAACCAGCATCTTCCACTTCTGATCCTGATTCTGCAGCAGACACATCACTGGTTTTCATCTGACATAAAAGAAAATATGAACCCAGCATTAGAGGATATATGATGTAATAATTATTTTAAAAGAGTAATCACAATTCTAAAGAGAAACAGTGTTCTGGAATGTACCACTGCATTGCGTGGCTTATGACAAGATATTATCTTGCCATCAGAATGTGAAACTGTGACTATTTTTCTGAAGGACAAAGCTTCGCCACTAAGAACCATCTGCATTGCAGTTATATCGCTTGAGAAATGTACATGCTTATTAAAGAGATACTTAAGAATCTTGGAACGACAGATATACATTAAAATTAACAAAAAAGTCAAACCTTTAAGATGTTTGGATCTTTCCATGGCCCCTTATCAGATCTCATGCAACCTCCTTGATCAGCACATGTGCAGCTACCACCGAGAAACTCAGGCAATTCACTAAGATCATTGCCGAACTTGTCTGTTAGTAAACAAAACTGCAATTGGAAGATCAACAAGCAAATGCATATTCATAAGCTTTTGCAGTACCTGGCATCAATTATTTCCAGCAATTTATTCTGATACTTATTGCCAAGGACCTGAAGCAAGACTCAAACTCTGTCAAACCTTGTCCAGACTATATAAACAAAAACATTAAATAGAACAAAACAAGAGGTTAAAGATTTAATACTAACGTGAATTTTTGATGCTGTTTGGGCATCAAGAAATGACTTCACTGTGTTCCAAAGCAGTTTAAAACCAGGAGCAGCATTTACAATGAACATACGACCAAGTGTCTGCAAAATTAATCGTTTAGATATTCTGATAGAAGACACTCTTAACTAAATTTTAAGACTTACTAAGCAACAAATATCTGAAGAAACTAAACTATACCTCAGGATAGTTATCGCCATCAATTTTTTGCAGCCTCATAACAAGTTCTCGTGCAGACTTTGTAAAGTTTTTTAAACCCTATAAAAAAAGAGTCAAACAAGCAACAAACATATATAAGTACTCTTACTGGTCTAAAGACAAAGTGGTGCTTAAGTTCAAGATCAATCGTAAAGATAGTAGCAACAAGAGGCATACCACGCCTTGAACATCCAAAATAGTAGTGCTTGAATCTACATGTCTCTTTGCAGCAATAGAGCAAGCTGGAAACTTGATTGCAAAACACTTTTCGAACTCCTGCACATGAAATCTAACGTATCGTTCCATTGTTGTAACTTGCAAGAGTTTGCTGGGATCGATTTTTCCCAATCTTTCAATGTAGATGGGCCTTCCATCCTTGTCTACTCCATGATAAGCCTGAGCATAGTACTTTCTAACTTCATCCAATTCACTGAACTCGAAATCCTGAAAACAAAAGTCAATATCACCTTACAAAAGTTGAAAGATTTGCCACCAGAGCAGAAATAATTAGAACATGAAGGGCACGGCAGCAGAATCATGGGTCGATAGATAATAAATACAAGTTTAAAGGAGAAAGTATTGAATTAGTGCTAAAACAAGTCTTAAAATGTTTTTACCTCCATAATTGTGTCCGTACCATAGTCGTTCCTCCATTGAAGCATATTGCGCCACATCTGCTTTGCTTTCTCAATGTCGAACCTTCTTGCTTTCAAAAATCTGTAAAAAGTTCTTTATTTTTACGACGAACCTGGATATTGAAATATATATATAAAATTTGGCTGGACCAGCCATAACCTGATGTTCTTCAAGTCCTTGCAGGTAAATAACAGCTACCCCAACTCGTTCTGCGAAGTGAATAGATAGAAGATTACCTCAACAGCATGTGATAATCATCATGTCTAGGAGGAAGCAAATCATCTGCAATCAAGGCATGTCTAAAGGCATCGACAAGCCGCAGCTCCTCAACATCCCGAATATCCTCGATTGCAGCAGAAGTCCCAGGATCACTAGTCTTCTTCTTGCTCTTTTTCCTGAGCGAACGCCTAAACTTACTAGAAGCCTTCATTGCCTTCTTCTTCAAATTCCCAATTCCAGTCCTCCTATCTTCTTCCCAGTTGTCAAAATCCGATTTTCGTTCTCTTCTCTCATTCCTCTCATCATTTCCAGATGACCCATCAAAACCTTTAAAGCAATAAAGAACATTGATCAAATATAAACTGGAATGCCCATAATATAAACAACGTACATATTAAACCAAGATTACCCTTTTCAGAATTATTAAACATCTCAACGACAAAAACGTCATTAACCCAGTAACGTACAGCGTTAAACCATCAAGCAACAGATAATTCAAACCCTAAAACGACCAAAAAACTCCACTCACAGAAGAGATCCAAAGGACTCGACATGTCGGCAACTGGAAATCAACCAAGAAACGAATCGACAAAGCAACAGCTTCCCACAAAAATAAAAAACCGTCAATATAACGCTGCGAATTGAGACCCGAAGACTTCCATTAACATTTCGTGACCGTTGAATCTCTTCTCATGAAGTACAATTTACGTTAGGCGACTACTGTTACAGCTGGGAAAAAACAGAGCGGGACCGGACATCTAAGTGTTGTAATAGAAAGAAACGTTTTTTAAGACAACAGACAGAACAGAAGAAAAGAGCTGAATTTGTAGAATAAGCTATTTACACGGATCCAACTTGCCACGTGGAGGCTCAGGACTTTCCTTAACTATGGCGGGAATCTCACTGGCGTGTAGTTACGGCGGTTAATTAATTACGTTGATGACATGTCCTGACACTAAAATCATACGTGGAATGGAGATTAGACAGATAATCCATTTTTTTTCCTTTAATCATATAATAATTTATCATTGATAGCAGTTTTTTCCACAAAGTAAATCATTTGCCCTTGTAAGAACGTTAAGTGCAATATTGACTAAATCGACGGCGGAAATGCTTTCCGACAGCCGTCGGAATGGACCTTCTAGAAATTGAAACCTTGGCAACTAGTCTTTTGTGGCTAGAAATTCAAGCGCAATGATAATATACTTGGTTTCTTCGTTTGTTCCTGTGTTTTTGTTTCCACGAAACTTGGACTCAATGTACCGTGTACGACATATACCTGTTCATGACTTAAAACCTTTGCTCACATTCAAACAAATTTAAGGTTTACCTTCTAATACTACTCTCATATTCAACTGGCATTAAGCTTTCTCCTCGAGTAGATTCCCGTATTTATTCCGATTAAGCGTTCTTCGTTTCTCGCTGTGTTAGATTATATGACAATTAAGGACGCAATTTAAAACCTTGACAAGAAGGTTTATAACTCGTGATTAGTACAAGCAAGAGGAATGCGACCCCATTTGGATCCAATAGATAGATTCCGTAGAAGTTGTTGTCAGGATTACTACTGAGACCTAATAAGCAAGTTACTGATTCCAGGGGGTAAACGAGAGGCAAAACAAGACAATGTTAAGGCTATCAGTTTCAGTGCACGCAAACCACTTGATGGAGAGAATGTACCCTTTGCTTAATTCCAGCATCCGCAATGAAATAATAAAGCAGAGAAAGCAACTAGCTCAGTGGCAAGGAATTATATTAGAAAAAGTTCATAAGAACATATTCATACGTACATACATACATACATATATATATTTACAGATTTCATATATAGATTTTGGTAGGTGGTAGGGGCATACAAACCGAGCACTACAGCATGTATTAGTCCTCATCGGCTCCAACAATGGTGGTCTATATATATACAAGTCTTGACGCCTTGTCGAACAACTGGAAGTGAATGTAACTCAGTAACTTGAAAGGATTTTAATCGTGTAGAAGGAAAACTATGACCATGCAGGCACTGATTACTTCCCCACCATTTATGTATATTTCTTCAGGTTTCTTTTAGCACGGAACTGACCAAGTTTGTCCCTCCATTGTGCTGCACAAAAGCACGAGGAATGAGTTGGTGTGTCCATGCGAACAGACACGTCGAAAGAAACAAGGGTTTCCAATAAGCAATTGTTATATGTTGCTACTAACTCTGAACTTTTCATGAGAGTATCCAAAATTAACTTCCAACATCTATGGAAAACCTTTGTCCTTACTTGATAGCTGATGCAGCAAATTGATATTTCTCTTAAACTAGCAACAAAAGCTAGCTCCACACACGATTTAAATGCCTTAGTAGAAGAATGAAATGACTAAAAAGATAGTAAAAACACATACCAGCATCATCGTACCGTTCCTCAACTGCAGCTATCAGCATGTTGCGTAAAAGATTAAACTCTTTCGTGTCAAGACAAGGCTGACTGGAGGGCCTGGAATCACACACATCTAGTTTCAGCCTTTGTTTTCTCAAAACATAACTAAAGTTTGTAGAGCCTGTGTCCAATTTCTCGGCACAAAATTCAGTTATCAACAGCAAAAGAGCTGTTTTTTAATTTATTACAACACACTAAGAATAGTTACTCATGCGTTATGTCTACTATAAGACTAAATCAAATTTAGTAAGTCATTTGATAGCCCAGAAACAAATCTCTTGCTCTTCTACAGAGTCACAAGCGGACAAAGACAAGATCTTTCCACTTTCATGTCATAAAAAGAAAAGAAAGCTAAAGTTCTTTTGTGGGGCCGAACAGTAAGAAAATCTCAGGATTTCAAGACTAACCGATCTAGTTCAGTGAAAAGTATGCCATCTGAAGCAGGGAACTGCATTATCTTTCCAGATTCAATTACTCTCATCCCATCACTATAAGCAAGGTACTTGTTAACTTGAATTGGTACCTGCGCAGGTCATAAACAGATATCATTCTAAAGGATCAGGAAATACTAATCGTTTCACTAAATACATTCAAGCTTCACTTGTAATAACCCTGGGAGTTCTTAAGCAAAGGGCTGTTTACACAGCATCTTAAGAACAAATATACAGACAGTAGATTTCTTGCAATAAAGGCAGATTGAAAATAATAGTGCTAAAACTCAAACCCAAATCAGAAGGAAATAGAAAATAACACATGCACGGTACCTTGCATCTCACGGCAATATTGATGGCATCTGAAGGGCGAAGATCAAAGCTTACGAATTCTGAATCATTGCCAACCTGTTAAATTAATGAATACGGCCGATAAGAATGTACATTCACTTCCTGCAAAATTTTTCCAAGCATGACCAAGATGTACATACCTTTGTAAGGTACAACTGAGCAAAATAAGCCTCATGCACTCTCTTGGTAACTCTAACAAGTTTCACCTATAAAGGTGATTGGCAATGATAATGATCAGAATCATGAATTTGGTACAGATATTTTCAATTCTCGTGCTCAAAACAAAGAACCCATATTCATCTTTCTCAGATTTTCATGCACTTTGTACATACGGTAGTTTTCCCATATACTTCTTGTGCACCGAGCTAGCATTTTTTATTATTAATATAAAATATCTTGTTTTAGAAGAAGGAAATGAAGAGAATAGAAGAATAAGAAAACTCGATCATACTTCATAGCCCAACTTGTCGATCATCTCCTTCACCACTTGATATAGAGTTGGTCTAGCCTGAAAAGCACATGTCAATTACAGTCTTATTTAGAGCATTGTTCTAGAATATAAAAGAAGAAATTCATCAAGTCAAAAATTTGACAGTTCCACTATTATATAACAGAAGGCAACTCTGCAACTAACAATTTGAACATTGCGAATGGCTGCCATGAGTAAGACGCTAGGCATCTCCACTGCAAAAGATGCAATTCATGGTGTTCATAAATACAAAAAATCTAACAATTATGAAATTACAAAAACTAGTAATCATCAAAATCTGAGATATACGTACAAACAATTATCGGGAGAAGAAGACCAGTCCCGTCTTCCATCTTCAGTACAATTGCCGGATGTGGGGCATAGTCCGGTAAATGCCCTCCTTGAGGATTGTTGTGGACACATCGCAAATGCCTCCCATCCCTCATTTTGACAACGAAACCATCTGGTCCGCTCTTGACCTCAACTACAAGGCCAAATGGATTTGAATTGAAACATTAAGCATCTACCATACCAGATATTTCCATAAACAGAACACTTGATGCAATTGTTTCTCCATCCAATAGTCGTAAATACTAAATAGCACTTTCATATGTATCATTAGTTATAGAAGATCAAATCTAAGTAGCTATTACATAGGCGTACCAGCTTCAAGTACGCTAGAGTTAACATAATCTTCATCATTTTCATTGAAGTTTTCAGCCGTGCTCCCATTCCCGTCCGACGAAGAACTCAAACTACACCGCACCCCATTACATTTTCGCGGATTTGATTGCCTATACACAATTCCCAAATTGTTCTTGCAACCAGCAACTGCCTTAAACCCCCACAACTCACTTCTAAGAAGCTTAACGTTATTGCTCACAAAGGGACTATTCACAGGAACTGTGTACACCCCAAGTTGTTTAGCTCGAACAGCAGGGCAAATAACTGGTCCTTGCAGCGACACCATTTTACCTTTTTTTTTCCCCCTCTCAAATCCTACAACAAATAAAACCAACAGAACACTTCAAATGTACTTGTTCGATCTGCAAAACAACTGTCAACAAACTGAAACCAACAAACCCACAAATCCATTATAAAAACAAAAAAAAACAAAATCCTTCGAGAAAGAAGCAACTCCTTCAGATATCTGTCTTATGGTTTCCCAATTTAGACATAAAATCAACCCTTAAGAATTTAAAAAACACAGTATTCACTCATAAACGACTTTGAAGGACTGTGCTTCTTTGATTTGATCCTATAATCAATCGATCATAAACCCATACGAAATTAAAACAGAGCAAAGCCGCACCTGAAACCACCTCGAAGAAGCTCTCTAACCCAAAGATGGAGACTTTTAAGTGATTGGAAAGTAAACGCTAACTACTCATTTCTTTACCAAATTTGGAATCCTTACAAGTTAAAAGAGAGATTAGGAAAGTGAAGGTAGGGATCGGATCAGTTGAGAGAGAGAGAGAGTGACGCAAAAATGGAGTGTGTGATTCCAATATAAAAAGAAAGAACAGGAAGAAGATAAGAGAAAGAGCTAGTGAGGTTACGCCGATTAATCGTAGAAGAGGTTAGGCCGTGAGGGTCTTTATCCAAATATTGCGTGGACGAAATTACTATAGTGACCTTGCTGAAGTAAGATAATTACTATTTTTATTGTGTAAAATTCCACAATAAATTTATCATATCAAAAATTTAATGATTATATAACTAATTAGAAATTTTTTTGAAAAATTCTACTTTTATTTTATTTTTTAAAATAACCAATATGGAGTGGAGGATATTAAATTAATTTCCCCCGTAATTACAGTAAAGGGGTATAAAAGTCATTTCGAATGAATTGTTCAAAGCGCCGGCCTGCAGACCGGACACTCTGAGTATTGCCTCGTGAATGTAAGGTGGTGAATTTGGATAAGGCACCCCAAAATATCAAAATCTCTGGAATTTTGTACAAAAATATCTATACACTATACTCGTACTAAGATTCGATACATACAACGTATGTACAGCTAAAATACATGAGTCTGTACAATTGTATTCTACAACATTTGTACAGTGAAAATTCTGTTATTACGATAATATGCAGTCTTATCTTAAATAATATTTTATAACATTTTAAATAGTAAAATCCAAAGATTGCAACATTTCAAACCTTAAGTGACTGTTTGGATAGGTTTTTAGGAGGTCAATAAATATTTTTCTTCACTACAAAAGTTATTTTTAAGAAAAATGGGTGTTTAGTTGTAAAATAAAAAATCACTTATTTAATAGATATGATTTTTTTGACAGCCAAAATACAGCATTTTAAGATGTTCAAATTTAGATCTTATCAAAAAAACGTTTTTTCAGATAAATGTTTAGATCAATTAATAAGCCTATTTTTATTCACTTTTATCCTTATGTTTTACACATAATTTTCACAATACCCACAAACTCATCTTTCCATTTATTATGTATTTAACTATTTACTCAAATTGGATATTTATTTTGGGATTTATATAATATTATTTTACTTTTTTATATGTTTTAATATTTATTTTTTATATTAGTTTACTTATGTTATAATCTATGTAAAAGATTTGGTTAGAT